>JARJRV010000174.1:0-61568 GCA_030783925.1 Aschersonia sp. MBC 735 | reverse complement strand
GACAAGAACAGGTCCTGCATCCAAAAAGCCAATGTTTGTCTTTCAACTTGCTATCTACAATCAAAAACCCAGGCCTTTGTTCGACACGCAACAGGAAACCCGCAATGCAACATCGTAGCGCGTCATCAATGAAGGAAGCGAAGGGCCAAAGGGGGGTTCCCCCAATGGATGGCCGAGTGCTAAGGGGCATCTCGTGCCTGGAACTACCCTTCCGGCCAAGGCACAGGCGGGTTCTGACATGGAATAATGTTGTTCCCCGCATGTTATGCGGGGCGGGATTGGATAGGCCCACGTAAGGCTGCCTGGTGCTTTGCGAGACGCAATGTAACGAATAGGGTGCCTTATGAGATTATGAGGGCCCCGATTCAAGCTGGTGAAAAGACTCAACAAACATTCAAGCAATGCGCAACAGAGATCCAACAAAGCACGGATGAAATGACCCTGGGCCAAGATGCTCGCCCTTCGTCTCCGATGAGCCGGTTCATGTAAGCTGCAGATACGCCGTGTACATGCCGCCACGCGCGGCCAAGGCTGGGCATGCCAAACCCTCCATCCACATCGCTCCGACTCCGAATCTTGCTTCTCCAGCCGCGTACATATCCATCTGTCCACTCCTTTCTTCACAAACAGTTGCATTGTCCGAGGACCATTCCTTGCCGATTTGAACACGATTCATGCACCGCATGTCATCGAAGAATAGAAGGAAGATGGAAACAATGAAAATCCGGGACTTGAATGGGACCTTGGACGAAGCTGCGACTATTCACGACGTGCAGTCTGTGCAGAAGAAATACGTATGCCAAGCCTTGCCATTCATTAATAGCCCACTCAGGCTTTGAGGAATATTTCTCGGACAAAATTGATATCCTCCGAGGCCGCGACACCACCCGTGCCCTGAGCAAGATTAATTCATACAAAAATAACCCTCTCGACAACCCGCGCGACCTTGAACGGCATATCCGCGCCGCGAATGACCCTACTCGGCTCTTTTTCGTTTTCTGCCTTTTTCCCCCCTACATGGGACCACGAGGGTAACTGATAAGACCGGACTAATGAACCAGGACAGAGGCAGACGCATTGGAGCATGGCATTGTCTTTTCGATGTGTGCCATATTATCTCCTTATCCCTCTGATGTAATGTATCCTTCAAGAGGCGGGAAGAAACCAAGAAAGGAGTCCATCAAGTCAAAAAAGAAAAGAAAAAGAAAGAAGAAAGGTAGCCCGTAAACGCCAAGAATATGCAGTGGACGTGACAAGGAGAAAATGCAACAACAAAACCTAAGATGACGGGAGAGGAAAGGAGCCATGCTGACGGAAGACGAATACATCGCCCGTTTCGCAGAGTGTGTGAAGTGTAGCTCGTTCGATAAAGAGGGTGCGCTGCGGCGCGTGACAAGACGCATAGTAAAGACGCCACCCCCCGTTCTCCGGCGAGCTTCGGCTGACGATTGACAGTGGTGTGTCGGTGCGAGTATGTAGAAGTATAAATGCTGTTTACCGACACGCTTCTTCTCTCAATAGCGAAGGGTGCTCATTCGCTTTTACAATCCGAATCACCCTTCGGCAGGTACTAACAGGTTGGTGGAGTAATGCATTGGATCTGACAAGTTGTCGACATGGACGCCGAAGGAGCGAACAGGAACGCTGTGATGAGGCAGAGTAAATCCAGCGTCCAGAGCGCGCTGTACAATGGTCGCAGCTTCCTGGAACCTCGTTTCTTGGTATTTCTCAAACACGGCGCCGTGGTGAAGGAGAGGCTGGTCGCAACACCCAATCATCATGGTGACCAGGGGCCGCAGTTGAGCCCAGGTGTATCCGGAGTAGTGAACGTGCGCCTTCGTCTAACCGACGAGTCAGCAAAACACAGTCCAATGCTGCGTTGGAAAGCGACTTACCCAATCTCCCTTTTTCAAAATCAGTCGTGATAAGCAGTGGGCACCGGCAGCCAGAAAGCTTGGAAGCGAGGCCACGAAGCGCTCGTCCATGATGGTCAGCTCAAGAAAATACTTGGCCAGTGTCCGAGTATCCAGATCGTAGTCGTCCGCTTTGCTAACTCGACGCAGGAAGCTCATTGGTCCCGGCCACCCGAGCTCAAAGCTCAGCATGCTCAACATGAAGCGCTCGGCCTTTAATATTTCCTCCATGGAGTAGCCACCGTCCACCATGAATACTATCTCCTCCAGAGACGGGCAGTTGATCTCTTCATATTTGGAAGCGACTAGAATGGCCGTGGCGCCGACCAGCTGCATTTTATTAATCGATACGATTTTGCATGAAAGGAACCGGTCCACGTAGTTCACAGTGAGGAATAATGTCTCTGGCAGTAGACAAAATCGCTTGTGTACTTGCACTAACCAGTCCATCATTATGGAGCGCATCGACCATTTGATTTCGGTTTGCATCTCCATGTAGTGAGGATTGGGCAACATTCTGACCTGCAAGCGAGGAGGGGGGATGGAGAACCAGTTAGCAAGCTGACCAAGCGAAGAATCCAAGCCTCAATGCAGACTGACCTCGAGTTCACGCATGTACTCAAAAATTTCCTCTTCGTACTCGGCCACCATGCTGATGTCCCACAGCTCGTCTTCGATATCCTTAAGTGGGCGACTTGATTCAACCGCGGCTTTCGCGTCGTCCAGTTCACGCTGTATTTTGGCAGTGACTCGAGGCGCGAGGAGGGTCGTGATGCCACCAGTTGTGAGATTCTGCGAACGAAATGATTGTGCTGTAGTATAAGCTTGGTCTTGATCATCGTAGTCCTCTTCTTCGTCTTCGTCTTCTTCTTCGTCCTCTTCCTCTTCGTCCCAGTACTCTTCTGGCTCAGGCAGTGTAGGCAGAGTAGGCAGGGTAGGCAGTTTTAGCGGGAGATCTTCTCTCGGCGGAGCTTGACTCCGCTGAGTTTCCCCAGAGATGTGACGGTTTTTCGTCGGAAGTTCGGCATATTCGATTAGGTGATTCACGGAAGGTAGTGGCTCGTGTTCGGTCAAGCATTGATGGGTCTCAACGTAGAATGGTTCCTCAGTGATGCGAGAAGGCATGTTTGTTGTGGCATCGAAGCACGGAGCACCTGAAGTTTTGGTGGTCTTGTCGGAGACGTATTCGATCTGTTTACTCTGCGTACGGCGAAGCATGGGCTGTCGCTGCTGCTTCAGTTGCGGTTGGCTCTTGTGGTGACGAGGTTGTAAAGGCGGAGCGTTTGCTGGTCCCGAGAAAGTATGCACCGCAGCCACCTTGTCCGCCGTATTTGCTGTTCTGGGCCGCGCAGCACCGCTCGGGTATGTTGTCGAGGCTAGTCCAGTGCAAAAGGCAAACGGGAAATCCGGCACGAAGCTCCCATCTAGGTTTCGTCTGGTGTCACTGAGTGCCGGCCTGGATTGCTTGTTCGACAAGGCGACGCCGGGCCGTTGAGCAGGGCGGCCGAGAGACTCCTTGGCGCCACGAAGGAATGACACGTTTTCTTTGTTTACCAGAGATAAGCTAGATGGAGGCGCAAGAGTCTGCAGTCTGGCGTATTTTGCGTCTTGCCCATCATTGTTGGTGCTTTTTGATATGTTGGTGACGTCGCCGAACGCGGCCCTCTTCGCCGGACCACGGAGTCCTACCGCAGAAGAAGCAGCGGCTGCAGCCATTGTCAAGTTGCCTGTCGAACTGTGATTCTGGGGGATAGAAGGAAGTGCATTCTCGGCTCCGCGAGGTCGAAAAGGCTACACAAAGTAGGATGAAAAAGTCCTACGGTCAGCCACGCCTGAACAGTAGGAAATTTTGCATACGGGATAGATGGACCGTGCGAGTCGAGATTCGGCCAACGGCAATGGGGAAAGCAAACATACCCTGGCGTCCATAGTGTGTTGAAGGCGGGAAAGGACCGGAAACCAAAATTATAAAGATGTTGTCGGAGCTTTTCCCTCGGGACAGGTGCCCCAGCTCAGACGTACAGCTTCGTCGTCCAGCTACAACAGGCAAGCTCTCCGCTGAGGCAATTGAATGGCGTTGTATATATCGCGTCGTCAAAATCATGCATGAGAAAATAAAAAGAGGTGGACCGGTAAGCAGAAAGAAACGAAGTCAATCGATGTGACGACGCGAAGTCAAACCAGCTGTCCGTCCCCGTGTTGGGAGGGGGGGTGGCGGCGTGCGGTGATTTTGTTGGCAGTCGAGACCGAGGTTCAAAAACGCGGACGGTGAGACGTGTCTGAGCTAGAGCAGATTTTGGGCAAGCCAAAAGTCTTCACGAGAGCGGGAAGGGGTGGAGGGAAGAGAAGAAGTAAAACCGGCCTTTCCCAATGTCAACACAACAAACAAGCGTCTGGCTTAACATATGCAGTCAGGTCAGGTCAGGGAAATAGCATCGGCGACCAGATTGGCAAGCGCAGGTACTGATCAGGTCAAGGGGTTGAGGCGCCTTTGTTGATGCGTGCACAGCGACGTCCGAGTGATGTCTATTCAGTTCAAGAAAAAGGTAGAATGAATTGGACCTTATCGATGCTGTTCGCCGGTGCAGCGCATCCTAGTGGGAAACAAAACAAAGAAGGGAGAGGACGGAAGCGAAGCCCGATGTCATTCACCAAAAGATGGGATCAAAACCCTTGCAGCTCTTCATGGCCCAGGGGGTGGGTGGACTGGGGGGGCTGGGGGGTTGCTTTCTGCAAATTTCAAGAGCACAATTTTGGATATTTTCTAGATTGCCATGGAACGTGGCTTTTTTTGGCGCAAAGGGGACTCCGTTTGTGCTGGCAGAATTGAGAGTTCGCCGCCCAACGAACGGCAGAGAACTTATGTTGAATCATGTTCAACTGCCAAGATCAGACGGCCAAGCTCAAATAAGAACTTCAGAAAGATCCGAGATTGGGGCAATTCGGCTGGGAAAGCGAAAAACCTTAAATGTCTGAAATTGCCAATCCACCAGTCAACAGCTGTTGCTCCCGAGTAGACATCACCAAAACGGCACTTCTGCGCGCAGAATGTCGGGACATCAGAACGAGCACGACCGAGACAGCCTACATTGCGATGTATTCTTGTTTGTTTGTTTACACCGTCTATCCACCACCCGCATGAGACAGATATTTTGGGACTGGGTCTGGGTCGCCTTGCACGCCCAGCATTTTGCACAGGGCCAATGCCAGCACGTGTGATGGGGCCCGGCCAGGTGCATCCATCCGAAAAGCCAGAAAGAGACAGTAGCCGACGCAAGGGGCCGGCCAAAACGGCGCATCTGGCGGCGAGGAAGCACCTGTGGCCAGTCAAACCTCAGCACAACCGCGTCCCTTGAAGACAACTGGCATGCACCGCACAGACCTTGCAGTGTCCCATCCGCCGAACATGGACCAAACTGTTCCATAATTTCCGTCACCAGGACGATGGCCACCCGTTTGTCCCCGGGCTGGGCCAGCGATGGAGGCCGCTGCGTGATATTGCGCTAGTCCGCGTCGGGACTACCGTCAATTGAGTCGCGTCTTTCTGCCATGCTCGGCTGAGGGGGCATCGGGTGTAAATTCTACGACACCGTTGGCAAATCGAACCTTAAATTTTGCAACTTGAATCCGGGTGACGGAACTGCCTTATAGTATGCCGTTCTGGAGTTTTCTCCGTGACCCGATGCCGGCCGTTGCCGCAGCGGGGGAATGTTTGGTCGGTTCGCGCGACGCGTCAACCACGGGTGCGAGAGCGTCGCCACATGGACGCGACTTCACGTGACACCCCTCCTCCCCACGGGAAGGGCTATCCGACCCCAGGCCATCATCAATAAATTCAACGCATCTCCTCAGCAGGTGCGTCGTTGCGCTGCTGAAGTGAGTTCGCCAACTTGGACAATTTCTGAAGCGGAATTGACGAAGTGAGCTCACCAATACAGACCGTTTGAAATCTTTGGCTTCCTAGGATCGAATGTACGTCTGGAGAATCGAAAAATACGTTGTGCGCCACATAACTGCCGCGGCCAGAACGCAGGCCTTCGTTCGCGTTTCGCACCCATCGCCTGTCTCGGATTCGAAGCCTAAAGACACCGAACCCCGCGCCCGCGAAGCCAGATGTGATGCCTCAGGATGGCTCAAGTTTTGGAACATGGGCTCGACGAATGGAGGTAGCAGGTCACCAGAGCATTGGATGTAATGTAATGTAATGTAATTTAAATACATTACATTACATTACATTACAATACATTACATTCACTACATAATGTAATGTAATGTAGTCCAATACTCTGCAGGTCACAGCGTAGTACCCCGTTGCATTTGTTCCCCGAGCTCGCGCTAGACGGAGCGCCCGACGGCTGCGGCTCGAGACGGCGTACTTTGATGGTTCCGTTGCCTCATCGCTGAAACTGGTTCTACCAACAGCGCGTTGTGTCAATCAATGGACATGGCGGTTGCTTCTGAACTCCCCTCCAAGGATTGATGCGGAGTTGGGCTTGTCCCAGAAGACGGGGGAGATCCCGCGGAATCGAGAAGTGATTTAGAGCTGTGATGGTTTCCCAGGGAAGATACTTGACCTGATTGTGTGGTGCAATGAAGACACCCGTAAGGCGCGAGACTATCACAGAGCGCAACCGCCCGCACTGTTTTACGCTGATCCCCTCGGCCTTGCCGCACGCGCATCAGGAAATTGATAATGCGCAAAAGCGTCCATCACATCCAAGTAGCGCTGCGATTGCCCGCTCAGTCACGAGTCCCTTGATAGGCTTTCTGGCACTCGCTCGAGCCAAGCGGGTCGCCAATGCCAGTCTAAGGCTGCGTTTGGCCTGGTACAACGGCACTACTCCAGGCAGCGCAGCGCGACCCAGCCTGCGACCAACATAGTATGTACGTATGTATGTATGTGGCGGCATTCTGTCGGCCACAGCGCCTACCGTTCGCATCACGGCCGCCAGGGCGCTCGTTGTGCCGATCGCAAAGCGCGCCCATACACGCCTTGCAGATGTCGCCCAGGCTTTTTTTCCTGCTCGTATATGTCAACGCATCTCCGGAATCACCGAATGCTCATCAGAGAGAACCGGCAGAACAGGCAGACATCGTTGTGGTTGTTGTTGGCCTACTTCTTTGTTATGTGGACCATCGCCTGCCTCTTTCGTTACCAGCGGCAGGGGAGACGGCCGCTGCGCTTGGCCGATTCCGCGAGAGCAGCAAAGATGCACGCCGAAAGCCAACGATGACCCATTTTGTGACCTCGTTGGGAGGCTGGCAAAGAGTAGTGGCGTTTGCAGATTGGACACTGTGTTTCCCGGACGAGCAGCATTGTCTCTGTTCCTCTCCCCATGACGGGCCTATCAATGTATACGAAGCAATGTATACGAAGCAATGCCTCTGTGACGCTGGCGAGTACGTGGCGTGCTGTGGCCAGACATGGCTTCCCTGAGCTTGCATTCACCCTCACGCTTGATACGAGATTGATTGAGTTAGCAAACGCTTGGTCATGCAGGATCCTCCTGCTTCACGCAATGGGTCGGACCGGGGTGTATTGCGGCCAGAAGCGCGAGGCGGCTGTGGGTGAATGAATTTCTGATCGTTGCCGCCAGTGATTGCTCGGCAATCATGACTCTGCTTGACTGCCGGCGGGATATGCGCATTGCATTACCGCGAATCGAGTACGTTTGTTCCATTTTCAGCTCATTCCATGCGATGAGTACTCCGTTTTCCGTACGGAGTGCGTGCATACAGTACTTAAAGTATTTAATAACATGACACGCACGCTGCAGCGCCGCCCGTTTTCCGCGGGCGAGGCAGGCGCCCCTTCCGTAAGATGTCCAGGGATCCAGAGTAATAGGCACGTACCTCGTTCTGTAGAATACCTGCATGAGGGATATGCAGTACTTCGTAGGCGTGAGTTTTTTCGTCTCAGGAATCCCTGTATCCCATTCTCGCATCCGCGCGCCGACACATCGGAGCAAAGACAGATTCTTGGCGCAGTTATGCCGAAAAGCTGTTGATCGTTGAGTGCAGGCCATAGATGTATGTGTATTGCTGGCCGGCCGCGCTTCGAAACGTTTGTTTGCGGCCTGATATGGCGACCAAAAGGAGCGGGTCAGGCAACCACGCCAACTACAGGTTTGACAGGAGAGACGGGACATGTTCGATCACAGTGAGTGATTGGTGGTGACGTGCGACCGCCGAGGCACACCTGGCCGACTTTCAGACCACGCGCGCCTCAGGAATGGTGGATCGTCGGTGAGCCATTGTCTTCTTGCTGGCATGGTCTTTCTGCGCAAGACGGAAATGACGACTTGGGACGGCTTCGACCCAGTTCAATGATACGTGGGCCTGCGTACGTACTTTGCAGACATATGTACATAATAAATGCACATGCACATGCACATATGCATGCACACACAGATACATGTGTGTGTGTGCGCATCTGATTTGCCTGCGTATCATCTCAGATCTTGGGTATGCGGTGTGTACGCTGAAATGCTGTGACAGTGTTGATGACGTGCCGCTTGACACCCACGACTGATATTTCCTGGTGCGCCGACGAGCCAACCAACATGTTTCGGCAAAACGTCATCGGCGCCAGCACCGAAAACAACCAATTACTCTGGCGAGTGGCAAGTGGTGTGGCAGACATATCAGCGCGCACTCCGCACGATCATATATGGATACAAGATTCAACGTCGTGTCCAGAGCACGGGTGGATGTTAAATTGATTCCTCCGGCCGTCCAGATTGCGCGTTTTCGATTACCGGTTTTTCACTGCCGTATGTCTCACGAGTGCCACAGGGCAAAGCCGAGGCGAGATACGGAGCAATGCGCCACGGGCGTTGGCGACCGACAACTTTCGACATGCGCGATCAGTTTCGGCCCACAAATCTGAGGGTGCACAACACAACGACCACGAACTGGACGAAGCGGTCGCCAGCTCGGTACTCCGTGCTCCGTACTTGCGAACAGCTGGTCATGGACCCCACCACACCACACTCCAGGCACTGTAGAGCTCAGCTTGTGGCCCAGATCCCTGCAGACGAAACAAGCGGGCGGTGATAACTATGTACATATGTATGTGGCGAGACCTTTTCGTCCTTGGTCACGACAGTCACCGGGTTGCGCGAGGTGTGTGAGGGGTGAGGCCAGATTGACACCGGCAGAGCGGACAGTATTGTCATTGCTGCCACCCATCCGCCGACATGGCATTTGCCATCGAAAGGCTGGTCCTCTGGGATGGCGGCCCAGGGCGGGGTGTCACGACGTTGGTGAGGATGACTCGAAAAGCCCGAGAAAGGTCTGGTGTAGGGGGAGTAGGAAGTATGGTGCGGTAAGGGCGGAATGCAAGCCTGCGGCAGCCCAAACCCGACACACAAACCAACCCATTGCGGGCTGCGATGGCCTTGTATCTTGCCAAGCAGTGTGGCATTGTACCGATGGTTCCTCGTCCTGGTGTGGTGCACAAGCAACAGAGGCTAGTACTTCGCAATAGCTACTAGCCAGCCAGATACTGGCAGGGCCCGTCTCGACTGCAACTCACAGGCCCCCGACAAGCCTTGGCACGTCTTGACGCGGGTCTGCCGCATCTGCATGATGGCGAACAAGCAAGTCCATCAAAGAGATGGGGACTGCCTGTAGGTTCGACTCACGATCACCTTGGGCTGGTGGAGGAGAGGCGGGGGAATCACCCGAAGAAACTGAACCGGATGGAGAGAGGAGGGAGGGGGTACCTCTGTGGACCGACCTGGCTCCTCGAGTTTCAGAAGCGGCCGAGAAAGATGGTCGTGAGTGTATTGACGCATGCCGTCTATCAATGTCCCGTGTTCCGTTTGTTTTTACCTACTGCAACCCCATCTACGATGGGAACTTCGATCTGGTCCGATTCTTGACCTTCTTCTTGGAGGTTCCTCGACTGATCCCCTCCATGTCGCGCCAGTCTTGCCCTCCCTTCTCATCTGCGATCACTGTTCGCCGCTGACTCGCCGGACGTCTGTCTTGGCCAAATTCGGTGTCACTGATGAATGGAGTTTGGGGATTGCCCCACTTCATACCTTCGTCAACCGTGCTCCAATTCGCGAGCGATGACGAGGGGCCGATTTGATGAATGATTTGCAGAGCACGAGCGTCCGGCTTTGTTGGCCACGCGTGGCGAGTTGGTTGCGCAACAACGAAAGCTGCACACATCAGAAATCGGTCCCCATCCCACCTCATGTCGATATGACGACGACCACAGAGCGGTTGGAGGTAGGTGCCTTCCTTCTTGCGGAAGAAGTCTGGTTCTGGTGGTTACATTGCATCGCAGATAGAAAATCCCCCGCTTGCCTTTCCCGGCCTCTGCTTCCATCCTTGGATGGCCGACTTACTCAGGTGTGTCTGCCCCTATTTGACAATATGTTTCTGTTTGGAAAGAGATTGAGCAGAGCTGGGTGATCAACAACGTCACCTGCCTACCTCTCCGGTGTCTTAAGCTGCCAAACGGTTTGACACGGTGAATGAAGACAAGACAGGAGGCACTTGCCGGCAAACTGTACATGGAGGCCGATGAAGCACTTCAGCAAGGTCAACCTCATAAATATCTGCCGGCTCGTGATGCCATGGACTCGTGATCGTATCGCATTTTCCCCTGCTCCCGATACTGCGCATTCTTGGTGAACAAAGTGTCGCGGCCGATTTCTCGAGCATTCGCTAGTACACGGTATAATGGACAGTGTCGATCTAGACCCTGGCTATCGTCGCTGGCCGGTGTCCGCAATACAACCTTGTCGCCCTTTTCGATGCGAATGTCTAGCGCATGCATGCTCGCTCCTCTTGTCAACTGGGCCAGCCCTCCACAGTTCTTGGTTGCATCCGACCAACCCCCGTATCGCGTCAGGACGTCCGGCCTCGCAGAACAGACGGGATAGGCAGTGTACACAACCAATGACAGTCCAGGCGCAAGCGCAAGGACGGCATCACCCTCACCCAACAGACTGAATGAAGGTCGGCAGTGGAGCATCACCTTGCGATCAACACCAGCGGGCTTCGTCCTGCGGTGATGAATGGATCACGCTAAGGAGCGCCAGGTATCATTTCAGCGGACAAAGTACCGAGTAAATTGTAATAAATCGAATTGGGTGTGAGATGGTGTCAAACCAAGACTTGAGCGGTCTGGCCTGTTGGGGGTGGGTTCTCCCCCTTCCACCGAGGAAATAAAGCAAGACGGGGGGAGCGTGAGCGCCCAGGTGGCGCTGCAAGCGAACCGGTGCGTCCACGTTTCAGGCGCCAAGGCTGCTGACTGACGCCGTAAGGGTCGGTTATAGGCGCTTTGCGGCGCCAGGAAGCACTGAAGTGTTGAAGCAGCCCTCGCTGTAGGCCAGTGGGAGGGGGCCTGTAAGCCTGTGAGCCTGGTGGCCTGGCCTGGCCCGGCCGGACATGAATACCGATCCAATGCTTCGCGCGCCCGAGCCAAGCGCCCAGCGACAAAATCGTTCGACCTCTCTGGTCTGCTCCTCTTTTCCTCGTACACCCAAGGCCTTTCTCTCGACCACCGTCAACAGGCAATAAGGTCACTTCTGACATCTCTGGTAAGTCACATCGTCTCTATTGCCATGTGCGATCCTCTTCGGCCCTCAATTTGAGGCGTCGCATGGTTTCCGTCTCTCGTCGACTTGGCTGGGCTGCTGCACTCCCATCCTGCTTTGCCCCGGACATGACTTGCGAGCCGTGACGGCCATTCTTCCCGCATTCGAGGCAGTTCAGTCCATTCTCCTACTGATCACCCCGTTCTCCTTCTCAGACTAGACTTTGGCTGCCTTGGAATCTTCTGCAGCAGCCCTACAGTCGTTGCGCAAGCCAAGGCATCGAGTTGGCGCTTCCCGCCCACGGCCTGGACGGCGGTGCAGTGCGTGGTTGCCCGGAGAAAACATCTCGATCCGACAGCCGGCAATTTGACTTCTTTCCTGTGCAATTCCGCTGCGTCCGGTGTGAAGAAGGGATTTCAAAGCTTCGGATTCAAAATTCGGACTTTGGGTTGTGTCCCTCAAACCCGCGCACACACACGCACACATACTTTGTGCCCTTGCACGCCAAAACCCGCACAACCCAGTCCGTCATCCCACCATCCAACAACATCCCGGGCCTCGCCTGGCCGCCTCGCCCCGATCGATCCCATAATTCTGTTCAATCTGAACGCAAAAGAGAGAAGAAAAAAAAGAAAAAGAGCAAGAAGGTGTCGAGAATCAGGACAGGCGCCATGACCTCCATGTCGCCTCTCGATACCGCTGTCGCCTTGTCGGCCGACTCGCCCAACGGTGGCAGTGTCTCGCCCAGGCTGGCGGCTAAAAATGTCGCATTCGAGCTTTTGATCCTCGAATCTTCCCAGTGTCGTGCGCGCCTGCCTATGCGCGTTCACATTTATCCCCACGACACTACAGACTCAATAGTCACCACCGTCAAGAACTTCTACGGCCTGTACTCCGGCCCCACGGGCTCCAAGGGCGTGAGTTTTGAGGACGAACATGGCAACACCCTGATCGCTCGATATGAGAACTTCAGGGACAACATGATTGTCTACGTTCGAGTCATCGAGGAACCTCCCGTGGCCGTCGGCGCTCTCGGACAGCAGTCCACCTTTCGTCACGCTCCCGTCAGCGGTCCAGCTGAGTTCTATCCTCCTCAAGGCGGCCATCACCCGCCACCGCAGCAGCAGCGCTTGGCGCAAGACATGGGCAGGCCCAGCTCGAGGACATCACGTCGCCGTAGTCCATCGCCCATCCATGCTGATCTGGCTGGTGCCAATGAAAAGCAGGGGCGGCCGCAGCCCGCCGCCCGAGATCGTAGGCCAGCCAACAACCATACACACCCCGATGCCTACAGTGACAGCCTCAATGGTTACAGCAGTGGGGACGGTGCTCCCAGCAGCACTTCTGCCAAGGCGAAAGAGCAGCTTGGAAACACAGACATCAGCGTTGAGAATATTGTCGAGGGAGGTCGCCGCAAGCGGGCCAAGTTCGAAAGCTCGGTAAGTTATGGCAATGTCCAGCACGTCGAGCCATGTCCAGTTTCGTCCCTAGTGGTGGCTTCATTTTCTTCTCCGCGCGCTTCGCATCGTCCAGACTGTCACGTCTGCTAACGGGCAGTTTCCACTCCTCCACAGGAATTGCCCTTGTTTGCGCCGCCTCAGATGCCCGCCGCCAGCTCCAATCCATCCGTCTCCCCGGCGCGCCGCGCTGAGCACCAGCGCCCGACACTGCCGTTCGTTCATCCGGGGCAGCATCCATTTGCGAACCCACGACCGATGCAATCGCCTCGGTGCTATAACGGACAGCCCACGGTGTATGCCACTCCGGCTCATGGTCATCGATCCCGCGACAGCATTGGATACGCCAGCAATGGCAGCGCCGTAGGGTCTGGAATGGGTGTGCTTCCCACCCCTGATCCCACTGTTGGCAGTTGCGTGTCCGAGGAGGACAAAGACGTCGCCATGCAGCTCATGCGACTCGGAGACTTGTCTAATGTTTCCCATGGTCGCACATCGGCGTCGACTCTCGACGATACCTTTAGCGGTCGCGCGGACGCTGCCTCTTCTACCGGAGCCACTAGTGATGGCGAGGTTTACAGTGAAGATGAGATGCCTGCGCCGCGCCGGCAGAGATTGGACACAGCTGTCGCCGCCCGGCTGATCTATCAGTCCACAGAGATTCCGTTCATTCCCACTACTGAGGTCGGTGAGGCCGGCGGCAGCGATGTCGACCACGAAGGCGGTGCTCATGGTTCACAGTCGGGCCTGTCCAAGGTCGGCCCCGCAAAGGCCAAGACGACGGCCTCTAAACCAAAGACGAATACAGCCTCCAAATCGGGGACACAAAAGGCTCCCAAGGCTCCACGCTCGAGCAACGGAGGCAGCAGCAAGTCGAAGAAGCTCAATGCTGCCATCCCTGGCACGGCCATCATTGCCGGCGCCACCTCGGCTCTGGTGCCCATGTCTCCTGCGTCCACCACGCATTCGAGGAAACCGTCAATCGCATCTGTCGGACATGTTGCTCAGCCTGGCGAGGACGATCAGCCAGACCTCTCAACTAAGCCTCGATGTCAGCGGTGCCGCAAGAGCAAGAAGGGCTGCGATCGCCAACGTCCTTGTGGACGTTGCCGGGACGCGGGACTTTCGGCTGATCAGTGTATCAGTGAAGATGAAGGCAACGGTCGCAAAGGACGATATGGTCGCCACATGGGCGTGCCGATCAAAAAGGAAGGTTTGACCGCTCTGTCGCAGCCTGCTCTACTCCCGGCGGCCCCTATTACCGCAGCGACGGTAGCTGTGGATAAGGCCAAGAAACGGAAGAGGTAGCCAGTAGGAGGAAAGTGTGCGACCTCCGTCGAGCGACGAGTGTACATACAGACATTCATGGGGTATCGTGGCAAAGACCTCATGTTGGAGACACGGACCGCCAGCGAACCGAGCTTTGTTGTCGGAAGAAATTGCATCAAAAGACCAGACCTTGCAAACATCGATGCGAGCGGCGGACAGAGAGGCCTCATTCAGCACGCTGAAGAGGCCATCTGGCAAAGATGCCTGAATGATGGCACGGGCTCCCCTGGTTTTCAGTTTTGCCGCTGCGGGGAAGTTTCTCTCCCTTCTTCGGACTTCCCTCGGGTCGGGGTGTTCACCGTTTTTATGACTGGCGCAAGGAGGATGTAATCATGACGGTCGATTTCAGCAAGACCATTACGCTCCTTGAGTGGCGTTTGGCAGGAGGCGAGTTATGTTGGAGTTGGCTTCGTTCTTTGACGTCTTTGTTTTTCTTTGCTTTCGTCCTATCCATTTTCTCCTTTGTCCTTTCCTTTTGCAATTTTGCTTCCATCACGGAAACTCCAGTCTCTTGATTCCTTTTTGACTCAGATCTTTTGCCGAATTTGACCTTTCTTTCTTTTTTTTTTTTTTTCATGGACCAAGGCGGCTGCTTTGTCTGCGACATGGCGTCTGTGACACGCGGACGATCCGAGCAGGCAATTGATAGCCTCAGACATGGGAAAAGACGACAGTACGTTAAGAACACGATCGAGCAGATACACACGAAAAAGAATTCACTACCCTGCACGCATCGCGATGGACCTGGGAGATTTCTCGATCCACGCGCGAGGCGAAGGCTGTGACAAAGACATCGACTCTTTAGTCACTTATGAAGGTGCTTTGGCGAGCTCAGCCGGGCCGGTGTCGTCGCTCGCTGATGAATTAGCCCACCGGGCAATCACCGAGGCGAGAGAACGAATCGTAACCTTACGCTTTACTGGGATATCTTGCTTCAGCTGTACTAGGTTTATTTTCTTATGTTTTGTTCCATGTTTTCCCTTTGTCTTGCCGCCGAGGAGACTTTCCTATCTCGCCCGGGGATTCTTCGCTCCTTTTTCCCCTTCCCCCCCCCCCCCCCCCCCAAAAACAGAATGTGAGGACAGATGGAGAGCAACGAATCAGTCGACATGTCAGAAACCTGAGAATGATACTTATGCGCAGCAATCTTTGTCTAGTAATCGCTACGATAGCACCAAGTTGCTGTCCTACGTGAAGTCACAGCCCACGCGCACCACAACTGGCATTGTTACGATTTGAAGTCGGCGCAGATGAAATCGCTAATCACTAGTCCCCAAAAAGCAATAAGCGGGGTCAAAAGTCTCGGGAAAGGCCGCTTACAGGGCCCGTCGCGACCAGGAACCAAGCCGATTCGATGACATTCACGCACGTGACGCTCTGACGTCATGTTTGACTTTCTTTTCTCTTTTCCCTATCCCCTCCAGACCCCGCCAGAGGGGTCTTCTCGGATGCTGAACAGCCGTATTATGCGGCGCGAGTCTGTGAGTAGTGGGCAGACGTTGTGGTCATGGCACTGGGATTTCATCTCGCTGTAAGTCAATTTTGCGCAATGCAGCAAGCAGGTGCTGGGGCTCGACGCTGCCCTTGAAGCTCGATTTTGATCATATAGGGTAGGTCTGTGTCGACTGACAGAGTAGTGACAATCGGCGTTACATGAGTAAACAAGTGCGCTTTGTGTACCAAATACGACGTAGAGGAGCGACATACATCGCTGGCTGATGCGTTCATGGTATTTCCATAATTCGTGGTGACGAAGGAGTGGATGCTGGGACACTGGTCCTCGATTTGGAGAAAGGGTGCTCCTGGAGATGGTTTCGTTGGTTGTCAAATAATGGTTTTTGCGCAGTCCAATATTGATCCGAAGTCGGTTGTAGTCTTGCTGCTGATTTAAGCAGCGTCGGGCAGTGTCCTACCACGCTGGTCAGGTACAGGGTTTCGTGACTGCTTACGATGAGCTGATACCTCTGACCAAGGAGCTCATGCAGTGGTTCGCCCGACGTTATTAATGATCCAAGTTCGACAAATCATCTCGAAGCATCACGAGGAGCCGCCACGCGAATGTCTGGCTACTTGGGATCTCGAAGTCATCGTGAGCCCCCCTCCCTCGCTGATGAGGCCTGCACATGTCAAGTTCACGCGAGTTGGACTGGCTTTACATATTCATTGAAGAGATACGTGCGAACAGAGGCGTGGTCAGAGCCCCGAACATCCCTTGGACAAGTCAGTACGTACTATGACGTCCTCGCATTAGAGAAATTGGGAGGAAACCCATCACTAGTCGAAACACTCACTGAGTATGGAATCATCGAACGTCGAGGCAGTGTCATTCGCTCCCGCAGTTGGCCCAGTGTTTTTCTGTTGCCAAAGCCTTCTGAATACGTCTGGTGTATGATTTCTCGGACCCAGCTTACTTGTCCTCATAGAATCAGTCGGTTGGCCTCACTCTCTATGAGAATGAAAATACATTCGATGGCAATCTTGCCGCCAGCATTTGCGTTTGGATCAAGAAAGCCAGCCGACTTCTGTTAATTCTTTGTCTGAGCCAGCTTCCCTTCTCAACAATTGTAGCAGAATGCGAGACACTTTTGCTTGAGGCCCGCTCTATCCCCTCCGTCATAATCTAGGAACAAGAAGCGGTCCTGAATACGCCCAGTCGGTCTTGACTGGCGTCGAGCTAGAGTGCGAATCGAACCTGCCTTTCGCATCGATCTGGTGGTCCGAGGAGCCTGGTTCAGCATTGACTGTATCTTTCCACCTTAAATCGCATATTTCAACTCACATTTACGTGAGCTTGTATCAGTGCGTAGGCAGTGGCCACAATGCGCGTCAACTCCTTAAGAGTATTACAGTCAATTAGCAGCAACTGCACTGCCATCCATCAATTCTCAACCTCCGAATTCTCAAAAGGGATCCAATTTTCAAATCGAAGTTCAACTTGACAGACGCTGCAGATCCTGCATGCAACCTCCTTGAACGGTATGACTCGCTGGACGCGACCTCCGCATGGCAACGTGGCAATCGAGGCGTTAAAATAGCTTATAGATTGTTGAACCAGCAGGGCGACGACGACGCGGAGCTTCGAGCGCTTTTCGGACTTTCTCATGCCTGCGTTCGGGATGCAAACAAGTTTCGTGGTTTCTGAGGCTTGCGGAGCTGTGTTGCTGTCTGACATTCAATGACGCTTTGCATCCGGTCAAGACGTAAAACAGCTTTACCGTTGCTGCCTAGGTGTCAGTGCGAAAAAAGATCTGCAGAGTATCGTCTCTGTTGTGGCCATCCAATGCTCAACATTCAGTTGGCAAAAGGCAAGCAGTCTGACAGAATCGCACGTTTGGTTCGCATCCTTCGCCTGGTCCAGTATCGTGCATACTTCGATCGATCACTGAGACCCGGCACGCTGGCTTCACTTGCGCTCGGTCGCTCGCTGGTTGGGGAACACGCAGCGGCCGCTGAACTCGTCCGCAGCCATGAGACGGACCACGCTCGATAATGACATGACTTGTGGGTGATCTTGGCTTCTTAGCTCCAGGAATATGACTCGAGGTCCAGCGGTGGAACTTGCCATCGCGAGACTTGCCGCTCCGATTCTTGCATTGTCGACGAGAGACTGGGCACGGAGAGTCATAACAGATCTATAAGCAGATTTTCATGTAAACACTTGACATCTCATCGAAAGTCGACAGCGGGTGGGTATAGAGTTGCGGCGCAAAGAGATTCATTTCTGTCCTCAGTTTTGTTTGTGCGCAAACCTGCTCGCGACAATCAAATTGCGGCGACAAGGCCACCGAAATGAGGCGAGGGACGGCAACTGACGTTTCGGGAGAAGAGCCAGGCAACTGTGACACGTTTGCCGTCTACGCGCTGTTGGATGAGCAAGATGTGGTGGACGTCCGCATTGATCTTCTGGCGATGGAAGCCAGGCTACCGAGGCATTGAAGGCAGCTCCAGGCGCCAGTGCGAGCAGCTTCTTAGGCTTTATTAAGTTCGATTCGCATAAACGCGGGAATTGCCATTAGCTTGCTGGCATCTTTTCTTGCAATGAAATTGCGCAATGACGCATGCGAGCCTGGCCGTCGAAGGCCACAGCAATGGACAATGACGCTGTTGAGGCCTTGATATTTTCATCGGAAGTCGCCGGTCCCATTCACTCCGTCAAATGCTGTCCCACCTCGGGGGCATTCTGAAACGGAAGGGGACGACCAAAGCGGCAGGCCCAACCGGGGCTGTCCAAGCTATGGAGAAGTGGTGGCTTCCCTCTCGTGTCTGTTGTGGACGAGCCCCACGCTCGACTGAAGTGGAAGGCTATCGGCGCCGCATGCTACAAGGCTGGCGCTTGTTCTTCGCCGTAGGATTTTGAGCGACTCGGGGAGGCTTCTTTCCAGCAACAGAGGCAGCAATAGACGAGCGGCCGTGCGACTCGCTGCAATCTGTAGGGCCTGGTAATCCTGGCGGGGATCAGCCCTGGAAATATTTTTGGTGCCTTGACAGCCTTGGCAACTTTTTTTTCTTCTTCTCTCCTTCTCCCCTTTTGTAAGGGGGGGGGGGCTTAGTTGCATGAAGACATTGGAGATGAGAGGCTGCTACTACCACTTGCAAGCCAAGATAGATCCACGAGAAAGAGTGGATGAGTTATCCTGCCGCCTCTGATGCTTGAGGCTAAGACCAGCAACAGTAAGAAATTCTGACTTGATCGTATTCGACGTTATTTTGAGCTGCTCAGGTTGGGTTTTAAATCGTGCCCTTCCGTTGCTTCTTTGTGCGGTTTGGCCATCAGCCTCGCGCCGAGGCTCAACCCCTCCTTGGCCGACATGAAAGCACATCTGGGCCGGTCTTGCTCTTCTTGGAACGCAGTCAGCAGGCAGGGCTGTGGTCTCAGTCGCCGCTGCCTGCTGCCCCCCTTGCAACCTCCCTGCGGGTCGCGTCTTGCTCTCGTGTCAACCACGTTTCCGCGGATGCGGCACCGGCCTAGCCTAGACTCCAACCTTACTCGGCGCGCTGATGGGGCGGACTGCTTTGCCTCGGGCTTGCAAATTGTCTTGCTGCACGACAATATCCACGAGAAATGGTCCGTTCGGCACGAAATGGACGTGCTCAACGCTTACCGGGCTCTGGCCTGGAGGTGGAACGCCAATCGTCTTGCCGCGGCCGGCTTGACTCTTGGTAGCCGTAAGCATTTGGCGCTATTCCCAAAGGCAATAAAAATGTTCATCAGTCTGGCCTCATTCTGGAAATTAGAACCGTCCATCTCCAGGCAGCTGATGAGTCTGTGCCCGAATCATCAAGGTAGCTCATTTCCATCGATGAAGCCTTCTTCATCGAGGATCACTCCTCCCGCCCGAAAAGAGCTTTCCCAGAGGTAAGCAATGCCCCTCCAACCGTTTGCCGGCTATGAGACAACGGTCTTGACACGGCACAGGGTAATCTTCCGAGAAGCCCAGGTCCTTGTCCTTACCGGTCCACTTCGAACCGTCTACTCAAAGCGGCTTCGGGTGGCCGCTCTTAATAGACCCGTTCATGAGCTGGGTAGCACCCTGAGCTGTCTGCAAGGTTTACATGCATTCTTTCTCAATATGTGAGGAAATCAATTCAGAATTACGCGGCATAGGAGCTCACACTTGATATATGGACCGCGACCGACCGCGTAATTCATCTTTTGGCTCCAAGGTTGCCCATCCATACCTTATCCGATCTGGGGCGTTCATCAAAAAAGTAGCCACTTGCATCTGATGATGTGCCGTCTTCGGGAGCACACCAGTCCCGTACTCATCGATCAAACTTTAAAGCGAGACACCAAACCAACCTGACTGGATCTTTTCGGGGTTTCCAGCCAGAGTCGTCGCACGGATCCGATCCTTCGAAACCACAGCCAAGACTTCTCTGTACAAATCAGTAACTGATGGGGCATGAGTCGCACAGTAACAGTCGAGAACGATACGTCAATGTGCTTCAGCAGCCATGGCCGACGAAGCGGTAGACTTGGCCGAATATAACGGAGACTCGTACGTCTCAGCCTGCATCGCATTGTTGATCACCAGCTGGATCGCAGTCGGTCTGCGGACATATACGAGGGTAGTTCTGATGAAAAAGTATCAAGCGGACGATTGGCTGATGTTGGTCGCACAAGTACGTGACTTCCCCTTCTGAAATCTTGAGAGCTGTTCGAGAAGCGAGTTCTGTGTTTGGGCTGACGTTGCGTCTGTCAAAAGTTGGTCTTTACAGTGGCGTGTGCTTTCACTCTCGAAGGTGTCCACCGGGGTTTGGGAAAGCATAACTCTGCAGTTCCAGAGGCAGATCGAGTAGCTGCTCTGATGGTACGTCGTCTAAAAGCATAAGCGTGAGGGGGCTGCGCGGAAGAAGCACCTATAACATCATCAGGAGCGAGGACACTAACGGTAGCGCAGTGGCAAGCTCTTACCATTGCGCTGTACATCCCATGCATGATGTTCGTCAAGTTGAGCATCGGTGTCTTTCTGCTGCGTCTGGCCACACAACGAATGTATATCTGGCTCATCCGAAGTGTTTTGGTCGTCGTCGTGCTCTGGAGTACAGGCATCTTCCTCTGGAACCTCTTTCAGTGCACGCCGGTCGAGAAACAATGGGATTTCACTATCACCGATGGTCACTGTGCTGGTCCGAACGAGATCATCTCGGCCGCTTACGCTCTCAGTGTCATGACAGTCCTGTCTGACTGGTTCTTCGTAGGTGGCTCAATGCTGTTGCAGCGCGGGGCGCCAAACGATTGTCTCACCATTTTTCTTGCAGGCTTTGATACCGATACCGATGCTTTGGGGCGTCAAGATGACTACGCAGGCCAAGACCACGGTCATTGTCATTCTTGGTCTGGGCGTTTTGTCAGTCGAAGCTTTTCCGTCCTTCGAAGATGTGTCGCTAACTGCCAGCAGCGCCAGCATAGCAACACTCATCCGACTTAAATTCTTGGCGGGAGTGGAGAAATTTGACGATCTCATGTGTATGTGACTACTTCATCCTTGGATCACGTCACCCTGGCAGCTCACTCTGTACTGCAGATTCCGTTACAGACGCCATCATTTGGAGTTTAGTCGAGCCTGGGCTCGCCATTGTCGCATCAAGTCTTGCCACAATCCGCCCGCTTCTTCGCTCCTTCGGGATTAACGGCTTCCAATCCAACGAGAAGTCACCAACTACAGGAAAATCTGGCCAGGGACGCTATGCCTCTGGCAGCCGCAACGTTCGTGGCTCTATGCCGGGGTTTGGGTCCGATGACGTTGCTCTCCAAGTCATGTCGAGACAGGATGATAGCCCCACCAAGAAGCACAAGGGGAGCATTGCTGTCGATGACTACCATACCACGATGCAAATTCACCCGCTGCAGAGTCACCCTCCTGACGGCAATCATGAAGCCGATGCGAAAAGGGAGACAATCGTCATTGACGACGGCCAGCACTCGCCATCATGGAGCACACGGGATCTCCGAACGTTGAGTCGGTCGGTGGATAATCTCCCCGATCTGGAATCGCACGGACGAGACTACCAATCCCGCAAAGGTTGGGGAATTCAATGAGAAATTTCATAATACGAAGACGCCTCGGTTCTACCGGAGTATTTTGTGTATTTCAGTCCTCGTCATGTCACCTTTTCTTCTTTTTGCCTCTTGAAGTATACGAGCCACGAAGTGACGATATCGGTTACCCGGCTCTTCGTGTTTGTATGCATGTAGTCTGTGCTATCACCATTGTGTAAGGGATCTTCGTGTTACATGCAGCGTTTGAGGCCCCAACATGGAAATTCCTCGTCCGCTATCTGCCTTGTAGCTGCTGTCTATTGCTCTGACAGTAAGTGTAGCATGGGGAAAACCGCCAGCATCAGCTCAGGCTGAGGGGGGAGACACATGGCATCAGGTCATGCTACATCCTGTGATCGTCGAATCGCTATCTAGCCTGGCTTGCCAGTCGCTGCTCGCCAGTCGAAGCGACACAAAACCGCAGGAACGCTGCAGAGCTTGCTCGATGGGGAATAGATTGTCGTCGTCGACATCCCTGCTCTTTTTGTTACATCACGCCCTGCCCCTGGTCAGATTACAATTACATAGGGCGGGAGCCAGCTTGGCATATTTTTTCACATGCGTATTCAGTCGGTAGGATATGCACGTCGTTCGGCGCCTGCTCTGCTTCTAGCCATGTTCGTCGAGCGACTGCGATGGCGACCAAAATAGCTGCACGGTCCGTGAACTCGTGCCGTGTCGCGCCTGCCTCGGCTGCGAGACTGCCATGCGAAGTTTCATTCGTCGACGAGATGTTCCGATGCAACGTTCCAGTCCTTTTCCTCGCTCGTACTTGGGGCAAGGACGAACCGCCCCATGATTTTGCCCATGTCGATGGCCTCGCCTCCCGTTATGCCGTGCTGGGGCTTCTCGTCGTTTTCCTCAACAATGACGGCGGTGGTCAGGTAGCCCATACCTGCTCCGGGGGACATTTTTAAGGCCATGCCGCCCCAGTCGAGCTCTGTCTTTCCTGATCTGCGGACGGTGAGTTTGCCGATGAGGCCTCCGCGGGCGAGGCTCTGTAAGCGGAAGCCCTCCGCTTGTACGCCCTCCTCGTCTTCGTCGTCTACGTCTGCGTCGACGGCTTCGCTGCGGGTGAGGTCGACAGGCGTGGTGCCGCTGGTGCGTGGCATGTCCGAGAGAGGGGTGTCTTGGGTCTCTGTCTTGACTTTCACGGTGGCTTGGGGCTGAGATATTTCCTTTAAAGGGGGGATCAGCGGTGGAAGCTGGAACAGGTATAGACGTCCGTCCTTGTTAATTAGTTCATTTGTTGTGATGTTGCCCGCCTCGTCGGTCACTGTGGTGGCCCCGAGCTCGGCGGCCAGGAGGTCTAGGTTTGTTTCAAACGCACGCTCTTCAGGATCTGCTGGGAGCTCTTTCTTGACAGACGGCATCGACGTGGTGGTCTTGCCCTTGCGCTCTTCAGTGAGCGCACCTTTCATTGACTCGTCGATCTCCATTGGGTCCTCGACGCCTGGCTCACTTTTGATCAGCGCGCCTTTGCCGCCGGCGCCCCATGTGCCCTCTTCGGGTTGATCGATTGGCGGCAGCGTGCTGGGCCCTTCACCATCAACCCATAAGCTTTCCTCTTCACCGGTCGCGTTCTCCGCAGCCTCAAGCTCTGCCGTAGTCGCGACAACGATGCCCTGTTCTTTGTGTTCTCTTCGGTAAATACCCATTGGCATAGTGCTGACGGCGCGATTGCTCAGGGCAGCCATCATGACCTCGTCCTCGCTGTCGAATTCGTCGTCTGGTGTCAGCGCGTGTAGCTTGTCTGCGTTTATTCGAGCCTCTCGCGTCCGTATATCGGCCTCGCCAAACCCTTTGGCTCGAGATTTCGAATCAGTTCCTTTGGAGCCAGAAACCCCTCCTGCAGCATGACTCCCTGCACCACCGAACCAGGCGCGGCTGCCGCCGGATGCGCTGCCTGCTGTCGTCATCAGCGCTCACCGCATTATGATAGATGGATTTTCTCAGCTGGCTTTCACTATCACGTACCTGACCTAGCAACCCCGCTCGAAAAAGGACCACTAGCTGTCGTGATGCCTCTGCCGGCCCTGGCACCCATGGCATCGCCTCGGCTTCTTCTACTGCGAGCCCTCGAGCGGCCACGCTCTGATCTCTCCGCAGCAGCTTTCTCGTTTGCTTTTTGCTCTTCTTGGCGAGCAAGCTTTTCTCTCCCAGCTTCGTCTCTCCTGAAGACCTTGGGACGTAGCCGACCGCGCGTGCTGGCTCGGGTTGCCGCTGCTGTTGCTCTACCCCTGCTCGCTGGAGTATTGGAACTGCTTGAAGCCGATGCGACAGCGTCATCGAGGGTAGAAGGAGTTGTCGTGGGATCATCGGCGTCTGCGGCAGAGACTTGGCGCCTGCTACCTTCTGGGAGAGGGTGACGAGCCCCTCGTGCTGTCGTCCTGGCTCGACTCATGGTTGAAGCCTTGCGGTCGCAGCTTTGCCGAGCGCAAACATGGAAAGCTGAGATGAGGTAGGAAAATATATACTGCGCATGGCGCGGGGAGAATTATAGACGCGGTATTGGAGGTGTGGGACTTTACACTTTGTGGTGCCCCACCATCGCGACCGCCACGCGGCTAGGGCCGCATAAGGCTGGTCATCGAGGTGCAAGTTCTACCACTTTATCAATGATCCTTCAGCCCAGGTAGAGTGCCATCGCTCTCAATTCATGCTACCGTACCGGCCTCATCTGCATTTGCTTACTTGACGCACATGAGCGCCTCCTCACCAAACCGTGAAGAGATGGTCCCTTCCTTCATGAGCATGGAGCCAATCCACTCACGGCCAGCTTCTACCGTGGGGCTGCCAAACTTGACGACAACACATCCTCTGACACGCGCGGCCGACCACAGCACACCGTGTTCTGCTTCGTGCTTAATCCTCCTGGCACGCCATCGCTCGAGTTCCGTCATTTGGTCGCTCTCCTCCTCGCGATCTTTCTTCGAGCGAAAGTCCCGGGACCCTAGTCGAGGCAACGCATCGAATTCAACGATAAAAAAGTCAGCGAGGGATGTGACCACCTCGCCCTTCAATATCAGGGTCCCAAGGACATTCATTTTTTGCATGGTTTCTCCAAGACATTGACGGACAGCTCTCGCGCCAGATTTCGAAAGGATCACTGTGTCCCTGACCAGTAGACGATCCCCCTCTGACTGGCCCTCGACACCGCGGAGCCAAACCTCGTTACGACCGGTCCATTTAACGAAGCTCCAATGTTCGCCCCTAGCTGTCCGCCCAGCCGTGACCCAGTCCAAGAGGCAGAGTGACGCATCTGTTGTCAGGTTGAAAATCTGAGTTTGTGTGTAAACGCTATCTTGAAACGGCTGAACAGGGTCCGGAAGCAAACACAGCGTAGCGCCAGCGTCGATTCTGGCCGTCATCAGTTGACTTGTGACAACGTCTGCAGCTGGCGATTTGAATACCTTGGTGTGACCTTGCGTGACAATGCTCAGGTTCGCCCTGGACTGGACGTGTACGGAGAGATTGACGGCATCTCCAGCCACCAGGCCACCCCCATAGGACAAGAGAAACACCAAGACGCTCTTATGACCACCCGCTGGTGACTTTGGTGATATCAATTTCAGCGGATATTGGTACGAGATGGTTTCGATGCCGTTGCCGCCCCCGGGAAGTATCTTGGCCACGATTTGACCTTGGCCAGGCACCGAAGATGACTCGGGAAAGGCTGCCTGGACCATGACTCAACCTGCTTGTTCTGACAGGCACCAGCGATTGTCTCGGCCCCGACTCCACCGGACCGCTGTCGTCCTGAGCTGGCTGGCTGACTGCCTGCTGCTCCTCGTAACGACGCTGCGATCAAGGTCAGTTTGGCCTCCTAGCATGATGAAGTCTGTCAATGGGGGTTCAAGCATTTAAAAGTAAGAGGACCACCAGAATCCACCTAACATCGTGGAACTTCAGCGATTGAAGCTCCTGATTGGACGCTTGCTGCCCATTGTTGTCATGACTAAGCAAAGCCACAAACAAGCTGCTCTGAAGCCACTCGGATACAACGAGGACACAGCTGATGGCAGGCAGCCACAACGCCAACGCGCGCCGCCGCTAACCATTCTTGATTCGACCAAAACTCTCCAGTCGCGACTCGGCTTCACCGACTGTCCCTCCCTGTGCACCACCTCGCAGATGACTCTCACTTAGGACTCTTGCTTGCAATCAATCTACACGTCTCTCGTCATGGAGGACAGCCCCAGCGCAACTCCCGACCCAGATGCGACGTCGCGTCGTCGCTCCGGACGCGTCGTCAAGGTGCCGTCAAAGTACGCGCAAGAACAAACCGGCACCACCTTGTCGAAGCGCAAGAGAGGTGATGCGAACGGGCAGACGGCCGATGATGGCGACAGCGATGACGATGACGATAATGACGAGGCAGGCGAGAATGGGCAAGACGGCGGTATCACCGACGACGATAGTGCAAGCGATGCAGCCCATCCTGCCCCCAGATCTCGGAAGCTTAGAGCTGGTGCCAAGAAGCCGTCCAACAAGAAACCAAAGCTCCATGGAGGACAACCGAGTGGTGCCCATCAGGTATCTCAAATTCCAAGCCGACCTAAAAAGGCTGTGCGGATCGAAGCTGGAGAGAAAGGTTCCGGACTCTTTGGTACGTAAAGTCACAAAGCTCGATGCTATCTGCTGTCTTCTTTACGGGCACGGTGTTCGAGGGCTTCTCCTCTTTGCTCTCATTCTATTTCTGACTCGTCATTCTTGTGAAGCCGACATTTTTGGTTCTGGAAGCTCGTCAGACACTGTCGCCCAACAATGGCTAGAGAAGTACAAAGTGGACGATGCATCGGCATTGGCTGATTTGATCAACTCGATTATTCAATGTGCTGGCTGCGATCTGGAGGTTACCGTTGACGACGTTCGAGATCCGGAAAACATCCCAAACAGGCTCGTCGATCTACAAAACGTCTACCAAGAGGTTCGCACATTCATTACTCCAATATCAACGGGCTCTTTAGCGCTGCTTCATCCTACTGACCCCCTCTTGCGCAGCAACAAATTACAGAGTATCCCTTGATCTCAAAGGCCAAGACCACGAAGTCATTTCGCGACATGTTGGTTGGATTCTTCCAATCACTAGTTGAACTTCTGCACGAGACAGACACGTTATACAAGGACACCGATCTGATGGACAATTTACACGCTTGGCTCGCGAGCATGACGTCTTCATCGTTGCGACCTTTTCGTCACACGGCGACTACAATCTCGTTGGCAGTTCAGACCGGTCTCGTGGGTGTAGCAAGCATTCTGGACCGCAGAATAGCAAATATCGAGCATCAGCTGCAAGCCGCCAAGCGGAGCAAGAACAAAGCCAAGGCCACTGAGGCACAGCGCTACCTGAATGATGCTAATGGCTACCGCAAAATATGTAGCGAAGGCATCCAGTCGTTTTTTGACACCGTCTTTGTACACCGGTACCGCGACGTGGACCCCAAGATCCGGACAGAGTGCGTTGAATCACTTGGGTCGTGGATACTGGGCTTGCCAACGGTGTTCATGGAGCCGGGTTATCTTCGATACCTTGGTTGGATGCTGTCAGATACCAACGCGCCGACTCGCCAAGAGGTGCTGAAGCAGCTGCTGAAGGTTTTCCGTCGAGATGCACAACAGCTTGGTCACTTTATTGAGAGGTTCCGCCCACGCCTCATTGAGATGGCGACTGTTGACGTGGATGTTGCTGTCAGGATCACAGCCATTTCAGTTATTGACAGTCTCAGGTCGGCTGCCATATTGGAGCCCAACGAGATTGATGCGATCGGCAAGCTCATCTTCGATACCGAAATCCGCATCCGCAAGGCCGTTGTGAACTTCTTTGTTGCCTGCGTGGCCGATGTATTCGAGGGGAAAAAGGAAGAAATCGGCGGGAATGAGGTCTTTGACGAGATCGAAGACGTCGAGGAGGACGACTACGACAATCCCAGGAAAGAGTGGTTGAACATTAAATGTTTGGCTGAGACATTAGCGATTTACGATGCACAGATCGAGGAAACACAGCAGCACGTTGCCGTCGTCGGACTAGATGCTGCCCTCGAGCTTCCAGATGGTACCAATTTGGACACACGAATTTCTCTCGCGGCTCAGGCACTGTATGAAAAGGTCCCGGAAGTCTACACCTGGGAGATGATCGCTGGATATCTTCTGTACGATCACACGACAAGTGCCAAATCCAGGTCCAGGGCCAAGAACAAGGCCAGTTCTCCCGAGGCAGCGTTCAAGAAGGCCATCGCGCCAACGGCCGACGAGGAGTCTATTCTACTAGACGTCCTCAACGCCGCCGTGAAATCAAGCCTGACCCTGACGAGCGACCATGATAAAGGCAGGAGACGAATGGGCCGCACAGAAGCGGCTGAGGCGCAGGAGGGAGTTGTTCTCGAGCTGACTGCGACCATTCCCAAGCTGCTGAACAAATTTGGTGCAGCCCCCGAAACAGCAGCTGTTGTTCTCCGGTTGCAGCGATGTCTCAATCTAGACACGTTTCAACAGCTCCGCCAGGATACAGGCAGATTTGAGAAACTTCTTGATGAAATCGGCACCCAGTTCAGCAGACATGACGACAAACTGGTCGTGTCCGAAGCAGCCGTCGCGCTTCTGAGCGCTCGCCAGTACGAGGAGCTCGAGGAATTGACCGATGGCAAGATCTCACTATTGTGGGAAGACACTATCAATTCGCTACGCAATTTTGATAAAGCCTGCGAGCTCTCTGTGCGTGGTAATTTGGCTGAGGAGCCTCTGCGCAACCTATCAACAGTCTTGATGAAGATGAGCAAGCTGGCAAGCATATCTGACTGCACAGATATCATGGAAGCAAGATCCGCGTCAGCCGACTCCAGCTCGTCTCTTGTTTCAACAATCTGCAACATTGTCCATAGGGGCAAATACGAACCTCAAGAGGACGAGATCGATGATCTCGAAGACGAGGTGGTCATGTTTGCCATCAAAACGTCTCAATTCTATTTCATGTGGAAGACAAGAGCGCTGGCGAAGCTGTTGACGGCTGGCACAGGCATGCCAGATGCTGATCTGGACGAGCTGTCGTTGCTTCGACAGACTTACCGGCGACACCTGATTGAGACATTCTCGTCTCGCGCCGCCATCGACCAGCTGCGACTGTTCGCCACCGGCAGCCTGTGCGATCTTCATCTTGCGCTTGCTAATCTCCGACCTTGCATCAAAAATTTCCGCCCTTCGTCATCGGCAGCAGCGGACTGTGGCGAGAAGATGAAGGTTCTTCTACAAGAAATTGAGCCTGGTCTCGTCCCCGAGCTCATTTCCATATTCGACGGCGCAGAAAGGCAGTATGCGAAAATAGGCAAGAAGGATAAGACGCTCAATGATCCGGCGGACGACGAAGATCCCATGGCTGATGACGAAGAGCTCGACGAGGACGATGAAGATGAAGAACTCTCCCCCGAAGAGCGATTCTTCGCCGAAATCAAGGCCGAAAGAGCCCTATGCGAATTGACGGGCAAATACGTTCTCGCCATCTTGGCCAAGCTCATTGACAGCCGCGGTTCCATGACCAACAAGCTCCGCCGCAGAATCCTCCGCAATGAGACCAAACTCGGCAACAACTTCAAGGAGGTCCTGGCCTACCTGGATGAGGAGAAGATGTCACGGCGGCAGAAAAAGGCTCAGCGACCAAAGGATAGGCAAACGCCCAACCCTGAGACTGTCCCCGGCGAGGACAACAATGAAGACGAAGAGATTTTCGACGACGTGGAGCCCGAAGAAGGGTCAAGAGAAGATTTGCGACGCAGAGAACTACTCGAAGATGTAGCTATCGATGATGCCGACGAGCAGCAGGAGCTGGAACAGCATGATGACATTGATGACGATGGTCTAGGCGACTGAATCAAAAAAAATTAGGTCGACTATAGGACGATTTACCACTTTAGTATACAACGTTTTACGAAAGGTACGGAAAGGGATTCGGAGCTTGGATGGCGGATACCTCGCTTGTTTCGGTTTTTTTTTGTATTCAACGACTGCCCCTCTGCCTTTTATGATGCTGCCTGGTATGGCCATTGGTCTGATGACTGACTGCGTGCTTTTGGTTCCCGAGCTCGTACGTTGGCTTTGTGCTTGCGGTATTGGGGAAAAGAACAACATGGCTTGCCAAGAGGTTCATGACAACTACAGTGTACGAAGTTTAGCGAGCTGTGGAATTAATTCATCTTCGAGCTGTGCATGTGGATATTCATACGCTATACTGCTGTCTCAAACTCTCTGCGAGCGCCTTGTTCAATCAGCCGTTGACACTGGGGTTCCGTCATTATAGCCCTTGTGAATCTTTGTGCCGAAGAGACCAAACATGCGCTGCCACCGCTTGCCATTCCCTGCGTCTGCTTTCGCTTCATTCCCTTCATCAGCCTTGACTCCGTACTGCCTGATGCAGCATTCAAACGGGCGATTGGTGAGTTCCATCTTCAACGTGTCCAGCTGTGGCTCCTGGGCTTGGTCCTCGTCATCCGAGTCCGGCGGGGGCTTCGAGACGCTGAACGGCTTGCTTACCAGGCATTTTCTCTCGAGACTTGCCTTCTGGTCCTCCAAGTTGCCCCAGAGCTGCCACAGCCTCTCGCGCAACTGGCCGAGATTCTTGTCGTCTCGACGGAGATCGCTTGGGTCGAGGTCGAGGAGAAGTTGGGCCGAATTGTTGTCCACTACTGCCCAGAGACTCTCCTTGGCCTGCTGCTCGTTTGACGCAGAGGCGTCTTCAAGACGCAGGTGGAAGCGCCATTCCCAGAGGACGTTCGTGCTAGAGAGATGCGCCTTGGCGCCATCGGCCTCTGAGTCGGAGGAATCTGAGTCGGAGGCTTCGTAGTCGGAGAGCACGCAATACTCTCCTGATTTTCTTGTGGCACGAGCGAAGTCCTCGAGTTTGGATGGGAAGAAGTCGATCACGCGCGCATACGTGCGATAGTTGGCGTTGATGAAAGGCAGTGGGATGTGCACGGTATTGCCGTCAGCCGTGATTTCGTAGAGACAGGATTGCACGATGGCGTGAATGGGCGTTGTTGGCTTGCCCGGTGGATGTTCACATTTGACTGTCCAGATAGTCAGTGATTATTCTTAACTGGTTCTCTCTGCCGTCAAACTTGGGCGATGAGGGGCGGATATTGAGGAAGGACAGGAATTACCGGACGTGCTGAGATCTGGCGGAGCACTAGATGATGTGACGTTAATGGATGATCGTGTGCTGTTTTTCGCCTCTTCTCTTTGCTTCTTCTCTTCATCTGCACGGCGGCGCCGTTTTTCTTTTCTGGTAAGTTTCTTGGCCGTTTGGCCTGCATCAGAGCTGAATGCAGCTCTTCTCTTTGCACCAGCCTTGGCAGCATCCACGATACAACTCCACTCCTTCTTTCTCAGGATTTCGTAGTCTCGTTTCCTTCGAAGTGCGTTCTTGATTTCCTCCCGTATAGGCTCAGCATCGCTTGGCTCTTTCCAAACATTCAATTTACCTCTCCAGGACGATCGATCTTCTCGGACGTATCCCTCAAGGTTGGCACCGTTGTTGCCAGTCTTGATCTGCATGTTTCTGAGGTAAATCCAATCCCCCGCTGTCATGTTCTGGGTACGAATGGCCGATGCGTGTGGTTCCCAGCAGGTGACCTGCAGGCTCCTCCGACCCAATGGCCCGCTCCACCCATTTTTTGGAATGTTTCTGGAGTTATCTTTCACGTCGTCCCCTTGTACTTTCCAATTGAAGAACTTTGGATGTTCTGTGTAATCCGAGATCCACAAAGCAGTCCTATCACCCAAGTCGTATGGATCTCTGACGAGCTGTGCTATTGTGTCGACAAAAGATTCGTCTTTGAAGTCTTTCAACTCGGCAAGCTTCGCTCGGTTGGCATTTGTTGAGCTTCTCTTCATGATATTGAATTCCTGTGCAGTCGGCAGTCTTTCTTTGTTGATTTCAGCGTAGAAGACACTGACGAACTCGCTCTCATTCTTGTTTGGCCGACGTTTTATCTTTTTCTGCCTCAAGGGACGTAGTGCCTGCGAAGCATCTTTGTGCTGAGACGGGATCTTGTCACGCTGGTATACGAAGATTCCTGTCGACCAAGAACACAGAAGGGCGATATTGCCTCGGAAGTGGTTTACCTAAACACCGCTGTAAGTTCCCATCTCGTTCAGTTGAGGACGTAAAGCAGTGAACTACCTTGGCACCAAACACAATGACTACATCGCCACATGCAGCGTCTGGCATCTCATCCTGAGGACGAAAAACGTCGAGGCAGATAGAGCGATCATCATTTTCGCTCGACAGGTCGTAGAACCGCAGCTGGCATTTCCAATCTAAGGAGTGATTAGCGTCAGTGAGACGGAGGCATTAGCGTTGTGTCTGCTAACCTGTTTTCCCAGTCGGCATTGGAAGTCGAAAGTCGCTGATCAAGCCGATCACATTGACCAGTTGACCTTGAGCAAATTCGTCGCCAAGAATGCGATCAAGGGCTGCGAAGCCTGGTGGCAGCCTGTTATGGCCCGGCGCGGCGTCATCAGTCGCCATCCGATCTGTGATTCATGACGCGTTTCCAGCGACAAGCGAGCAAAGCAAGAATTTGGATCATAACATTATCGTGATCGCACACTTGTGCTTTAAACACGCGATTCCAATGAATCACACAGCTTGACGCGTAATATCCATAGTCATTCTGTGCATGGGCCCTTCCCACGCGCGACCGCGCGGGCACGTGATGAGAGCCACCCTCTGAGTAAATTGAGTTTGGTGGCAGCCTCAGGCAGCACCCTATAAAATCCCCGTACATCCCCTCCAGTAGTGGGTGGGTTCCAGGCGTGGACCTCTGCGAGGGCAAGGACAATCATTTCTTTTTGCAGCAAGCCCTTTCTCTCCCCCGTCCGCTCTCCCCCATATTATCCTCCATCACGCTCTCCCTTCCTTCTCGTGAGACATAGCCTCGTGCAGCTCCGAAGCCGCATTTCAACCATCACTTCTATCTACGGTTCCTAACGAGCGAATTCCGGGGCATCGCTCTCTTTTCACCACTTTTCCCCCGCACCGCGCGTGTGTCGTCTATTTCTGAAGGCTCCCGTCCCGACCTTTTCCCAGCAGTCATGGCGGAGCGATACATTCCAGAGCATCGCCGGACGCAGTTCAAGGCCAAGAACACGTTCAAGCCTGAGGAGCTGCGCCGCCGTCGCGAGGAGCAGCAGGTCGAGATCCGGAAAGCCAAGAGAGAAGAGAATCTTGCCAAGCGTCGAGGCATCGGTACTGGTGAGAACAGACCTGGTGCTGCACTCGGTGCTGCTCCCGACAGCGATGATGAAACCGCACCCACAGAGTCCCAGGTATGCGTCCCATACATGATTCTACTTTGCTTGTGCTTGTCAGTTGCCGTGCAAGCTTTCACGCGACTTGCGAGGTCGATCCCGATCGACAAATCGACAACTGTTTGTTGAATTGTTTTGCTTCTGCTGTGGGGTCTTGCATGTGTTTGTCTGAACCCCACACCAAGAGTCACGCTCGACCGTGTCGCGGTTCAGCCTTCTCGTCGTCGGTGCTGCTGAATGCGCAGACCGCTGTGTCACCTCACATGTGTCAATACGTGTCTAATGGCTCGATCTTAGTTGAACGAGGACCTTCCTCAGATGGTCCAAGGCGTCTTTTCAGACCAAGTCGACCTGCAGATCCAGGCAACCACAAAGTTCCGCAAACTCTTATCGAAGGAGCGCAATCCCCCAATCGAAGAGGTTATCAAGACAGGTGTCGTTAGTCGCTTCGTCGAATTCTTGCGATCTCGTCATACTCTTGTCCAGTTTGAGGCTGCCTGGGCCTTGACCAATATTGCTTCCGGCTCTGCCGCGCAAACTCAGGTGGTCATTGAGGCTGGTGCCGTTCCAATCTTCGTCGAGCTTTTGGGCAGTCCGGAGCCTGATGTCAGAGAACAAGCCGTCTGGGCTCTCGGTAATATCGCCGGTGACAGCCCACAATGTCGGGACTACGTTCTGAGCTGCGGCGCCTTGAGACCTCTCCTCACTCTACTTGGTGACAGCCGCAAGCTTAGTATGTTGCGCAATGCTACTTGGACCCTGAGCAACTTTTGTCGGGGAAAGTTGCCCCAGCCCGACTGGAACACGGTATGTTGAACACTTCTATGCCTCTGGAGTCTTCGTGTCCCGACTGATCAGTATATCAGATTGCCCCTGCTCTTCCGGTTTTGTCAAAACTCGTCTACTCTTTGGACGACGAGGTCCTCATTGACGCCTGTTGGGCCATTTCATACCTTTCCGACGGCTCAAACGATAAAATTCAGGCTGTGATCGAGGCCGGGATTCCGCGGCGACTTGTGGAGCTGCTGATGCACGCCTCTACCTCTGTTCAGACGCCCGCCCTTCGATCAGTCGGCAACATAGTGACTGGTGATGACGTTCAGACACAGGTCATAATCAATTGTAGCGCATTGCCTTGCCTGTTGTCCCTACTGAGTTCTACCAAGGATGGTATTCGCAAGGAAGCCTGCTGGACCATTTCAAACATTACCGCTGGAAACACTTCTCAGATCCAGGCCGTCATCGACGCCAATATTATCCCCCCATTGATCAACCTCCTCCAGAACGGCGATCTTAAGACGCGCAAGGAGGCTTGCTGGGCTATCAGCAATGCCACCTCTGGTGCTTTGCAGAAGCCGGAACAGATCCGTTACCTTGTTTCTATGGGCTGCATCAAGCCCCTCTGCGATTTGTTGACTTGCCCTGACAACAAAATTCTCCAAGTTGCGCTAGATGGCCTGGAAAATATCCTCAAGATTGGCGATCTGGACAGACAGACGGCTGGGGAAAATGAGGCCATCAACCGCTTCGCCCTGTTCATTGAGGAATGTGGGGGCATGGAGAGGATCCACGACTGCCAGAACAATGCGAATGAGGATATTTACATGAAGGCCTACAACATTATCGAGAAATACTTTTCCGACGAAGAAGAGAATGCGAATGACGGAATGGCTCAACCTGCTGGACCTAACGGTACCTTTGGGTTCGGTGCCAACGGTGCTCAGTCTGGCGGGTTCAATTTTGCCAACGGCGGTGATTCCATGGATATGTAAAGACGGGCCGGCGCAGTCAGTCCAATGCATGGAGTTCATGCCATACCGGCGAGACCCGAGGCACCTTGCAAGCAGTGACCTGTTTCAAAATTATCACATCATCTTTTTTCGCCGTGCCTCAAGGCTCGGGGTAGCACTATTGTTTGGTACACCCCCCGTATCCCCAACCCCAAGATTTTGCCCCATTTCGTCACATAACACACCATTTTTTAATTTGACATGGATTATTTGCACGTGCGAAGGGAGAGGCAGGCAAGGCGGCAAGTTCTATGGCATGGGTCTTTGGCAGCTGAAGAGCTCCGGCTCCTCCGAAAAGAAGCCGTTCCATGGAATGCTGTCTTGGGCGGAAACATTCAGGCCTTCATGTTTCTGCCATGAGGTCTTTTTGGGAGCGAACGGCGTAGGCTTCACAGAAGAATGTCAGTCGGACGCCTCAATGTATTCGCAGTATGCGAGCTGCAAGGATTTACATAGGGTTCATGAACACGGCCTTATGCCCGGGAGCGGACAGTAGATGGGGGGACGTCGAGCGAGCGGCTTCTGTTAGTGCATTGGCCTCTTGTCCACGGATAGGACGATATCGCACCAGCGTGGTTATCAGGAAGATATTAGAACCAAGTGGTTATGTATCCAGGTGAAACCTCCGACGGAGCGACGCGAAAGAAGAGAATCGGTTCATTGTATCCCACGTGTTGAGCACACGTGATTATGTAATTCTTCATGTGCTGCGATCACCTCGTGGAGAGAAGTTCGTGCGAGGCAAGCAAGTGAAATATACAGGGTAGGTGCACTAAGCTTGTCCATGAGCGACCAGTCCACATTTCAACTGTGTTTGGCAAAAAGGCAATTTGCACCATCCACATTGAAACGAATCAGTCGAAACCGACTGGACGTGGCACAGCTCACAAGGGCCTGTTATGGTCAAGAAGGGCAAGTCGAAGGCGGAAAGGCCTGCACAAACATCTTCTACGGCTGAACAGGCTTCAGGAGAGAGCAAGAAGGCAGGACAAAGAAACGAGCCCCAAGCATCAGGCATACCTGTCGCGGGACCGTCAAAACCTACGGTCAAGCAGCTCATCGGCGGTTCGTCATGGACTGGCAAACTTCCAGTGAATCTCTTGAGCGAATATTGTCAAAAGCAGAAATGGGACAGCCCAAAGTATGACACACGAAAAATTCCAGAGGGGTTTTCCGTGTGGGTGACACTGAGCGCCAAAGATGCCAAAACTCAGCAGCACACCACGCTCGAACCATTCAAGATACCTGTCAGCCATAAGAATCTCCTTTTGCGGGATACGGCTCTAGAGGCCAAGCATGCTGCCGCAACATATGCCCTTTTCCGGGTTTGCAGCATGCAGAATAAGCATACAGTGCTCCCACCAGACCACAAATCTCTATGGAAGGAATTTCAGGTTCTCAAGGCGCAGGATGTCAAAGATGGCAAGTCATGGATGTACGAAGCTGATCCCTTCAAAACCCTCCTCGATAGACAAGAGGCAAAAGCTGCTGCGGACAAGAAACGCAAAGATATGGAAGACGCCAAGGCCAAGGCCAAGGCAATGCCCGGTGCTTCGGGGCTCGTTCTACTGAGCAATTCTGTAAGCGACAAGAAATCCTCGTTTGATCCCATGAAAGGCTGGACTATGGTCCCCAAGATTGAGATGGGCCGGAGGACAAGGACACAGCTGGAAGACCTGCTTCGCAATGCAATTTCCTGGAACCCGCACCATGTTCAGATGCAGCCAAGTCAAAGAAACTCGGTCGTGACGGATTTGAGTAAGTTGGGCTTCAGGAAAAGCCATGTCGTCGAAGCGGTCGAAATTTGCAAAGACCGTGAAGAAACGCTAGAATGGCTCTTGGTTCACGTGCCCGAGGACGACCTGCCTCGGTGGGCTATGCCCGAGAGTTATTCTGCCGGGGTTTCGCTTGGCTCTACGGACTTAAAACGCGAGGGTCTTATTAAAACTTTGTCTCAGACAGGATATTCTGTCGACTTATGTGGGCGAATACTGGACCAGAGTGGCGGCGACGAAAGCAAGGCAGCTGAAACTCTGCAACGGCTTCTCTCTCCCTCCGAAGGCACAGAGAAAGGTCATGATGCCTCTGAGCAATTCCTCGACATGGGGTCTCCTGATGAGCAGTGGAACGACGAGGTTTCTAGCCTGGAAGCCATGTACGGCGAGAAGTTCAGCTCTGAAGGCATAAATGTGGTTCGTATCAAACTCGATTCAGTCAAAAATGCCCACGACGGACAAAGCAATGATATTGAAGCCGCACTGCAAGTCACAAGACCGACGAGCTATCCCAGCAACCTTATCATAGCCATCATTGCCAACCTTCCATCTTATATCAAGCTCAGTATTGTTAGAAAAGCTCTGGAGCACATGGACGAGTGCTTGCGGGAAGAGCCAATGAAAATATATCTTATCTTGGACTGGATACAACACAATATCAACAACATCATTGAGAATCCCGGCAAGCTCACCGACATTTCCGCCGTGTCCTCTGCGGCGTCAGAGTCTCGACCAAGTGTACAAAGAGCCGCGAGAAAGAGAACACGCCAGATCAAGTCGCTTTGCTGGACTCCGAGCAAAGAGACAAGGGAACGGTGGCTGCAGCGTCAAGACAGCCGGCCTTGGCAAGAAATGTTACTCAAACGACAAAGACTTCCGGCCTGGCAAATGCGCAATGATATTGTGAAGACGGTGACCAAGAACCATGTGACCATAATCAGTGGCGAAACCGGCTCTGGGAAATCGACGCAATCTGTCCAATTTCTCCTGGACGATCTCTATGACAAGGGACTGGGTGAATGTGCTAATATGATTGTAACGCAACCTCGTCGTATCTCCGCGCTTGGCCTGGCAGATCGCGTGGCCTCGGAGCGATGCTCGAAAGTAGGCGCAGAAGTTGGATACACTATTCGTGGAGAATCCCGACAATCAAAGGACACGAGAATCACGTTTGTCACGACTGGTGTGCTCTTACGGCGTCTCCAAACCTCTGGTGGAAGAGTCGAGGACGTTGCGGCGTGCTTGGCTGATGTCAGCCATATTATTATAGACGAAGTCCACGAGCGAAGCCTCGACACTGACTTTCTGCTCAACCTGCTTCGAGAAGTCATGAAAAGGAGAAAAGAGATGCTGAAACTGATCTTGATGTCTGCTACACTCGACGCAGCTACTTTCATCCAGTATTTTGCGGCGGAGGGCCTCAGCGTTGGCAGTATTGAGATAGCAGGTCGAACATTCTCTGTTGATGAATATTACCTGGACGATGTGATTCGAATGACGGGCTTCAACGCCGAGGATGCAGGCTCAGAATTCATCACAGACGAGACTATGGGCAAAATTATACAGAAGCTCGGACACCGGATCAACTACAACTTGATCACCGAAGCGGTGAAAGCCATCGACTATGAGCTGTCTTATGAGAAGAAGGGCGGTGGCATCCTCATATTCTTGCCCGGAGTCGGTGAAATCAGTCAAGCCTGTAACTACCTGCGATCGATCAACTCTTTGCATGTACTTCCCTTGCATGCATCGCTTGAGACACGAGAGCAGAAGAGGGTCTTTTCGTCACCACCCGTCGGCAAACGAAAGGTGGTGGTGGCGACGAATGTTGCTGAGACGTCGATCACAATAGATGACATTGTTGTCGTCATTGACAGCGGCAAGGTCAAAGAGACAAGCTTCGATGCACAGAATAATATGAGAAAATTAGAGGAGACATGGGCATCTCGAGCAGCTTGTAAACAACGTCGCGGACGAGCTGGTCGTGTACAGGAGGGCAAATGCTTCAAGCTGTACACGCAAAAGCTGGAGCAGCAGATGGCCGAACGTCCTGAGCCGGAGATCAGGAGAGTCCCCCTGGAGCAACTGTGCCTCTCGGTCCGTGCCATGGGTATGCGGGACGTCGGCGGGTTCCTGGGTCGATCGCCAACCCCCCCTGACGCCAATGCCATCGAGGGTGCGATGCAATTGTTGAGGCGCATAGGAGCTCTCGACGGAGATGAGCTAACGTCCTTGGGTCAGCAACTCGCCATGCTCCCTGCCGATCTTCGTTGCGGCAAGCTCATGGTTCTCGGAGCGATATTCGGATGCCTGGATGACTGCGTGACCATTGCTGCCATTCTCAGCACAAGAAGCCCCTTCGTTTCGCCGCAAGAGAAGCGCGCAGAGTCCCGCCAGGCAAGATTGCGGTTTGCTAGCGGAAACGGGAATGGAGATCTCAGCACTGACCTGGAAGCCTATTGGGCGTGGAATGACATGCTGCGAGCCTGTCTGCCTCAAAGGCAAGTGCGGTCGTTCTGCGACGAGAATTTCCTCTCGTACCAGACGCTGTCGGACATAGCCAACACCCGGTCACAATATTACGAAGCTTTGATAGAGGCCGGCCTGGCTCCTCCTGAGGCTACAGGCTTCGAGAAAGAAGCCAGGGCAGGTCAAAACTCGCAGCTGATGCGAGCCTTGATTGCTTCAGCCTTTACACCACAGGTCGCGCGAATTCAATACCCCGATAAGAAGTATGCAAGCTCCATGTCGGGGGCCATGGAACTCGACCCTGAGGCACGGTCCATAAAGTACTTCAACCAAGAAAACGGACGTGTTTTTATTCACCCCAGCAGCACCTTGTTCGATAGCCAGGGCTTTTCCAGTAACGCAGCATACATGTCATATTTCAGCATTATATCGACTAGCAAGATTTTCATTCGGGATCTGACTCGTAAGTTCTTCTCTCTACACTACTGCGACCTTGATCTTTGACCAGCCACAGCCTTCAACGTTTTCACCCTGCTGCTCTTTTGCGGGCCCATAGAGTTAGACACGTTGGGTCGCGGGTTGGTGGTCGATGGCTGGCTCCGACTTCGTGGCTGGGCCAGGATTGGAGTTTTGGTTGCAAGACTCCGAGGCATGGTGGACGACTTGATTGCGCAAAAGGTGGAAACTCCCAGCGTTGATCTGGGAGAAGACAAGGTCATAAAAATGGTGGTCAAACTGGTAGAACTCAACGGCCTTGATGCCTAATCCTTGATAGACTTTAGGATCGTTATTCGGTGGATGCGGTGCACTATTTCTAGGGGAAACCCATCATTTTGTTCCTAGAGACAAGAAGAGACCATCATTGTCAAGCCTTGCGACATGTTTGCATCAACTCACCGCGCATGAAGGCGATGTGCATCTCGGCACCCATACTTTATGGAAGGACTCACCAAGCTATCGGTCGTGCGGGGCTTCGTAAAACACCACACTCAAGCGCATTCACCACGCATCACGCACTGTTGTACGAGCCGCGGCTCTTCAGGCCCGCCGTCGAGAACAATGGCATCGGATTCCGACGAAGCCAAGACCAAGGATAAAATCCTTGACCAGCCACAGAGCTCATCGCCGCCGGTCAGAAACGCCTGTGAGAGCACCCGTGCCTTGCCATGCTCGACTGGCCAGCTCCTAGAAGCTGACCTCTTTCTCAGTCACGGCACTCATGGCCCCAACGCGCAGCGCACCACCACAAATATCCCCGGCACGCAATTCCTCCTCCTTCGTCAACAGCCGCATGGGCTTAGGCGCCTACGTCGCCGATCCGGCCTCCTTCCCCCCGTCCGTCATTATCTACCAAAACGCGGACTTTGTCGCCATCCATGACAAATTCCCCAAATCCACCATCCACGCCCTCCTTCTCCCGCGCTCTCCCGCCCACAACCTCCTGCACCCCTTCGAAGCATTCACCGACATCGTCTTCCTCGAAAAAGTGCAGCGCGAGGTCCTCCGTCTGCGGGACCTCGTGGGTAAAGAGCTCCAGCGGCGGCTGGGCGTGCACAGCCGCTCCGAGAGACGGAGACAGGCCGTCCTCGATGGAGATGGGGACGGGGAGCTGCCGCAGGGGAGAGACTGGGCTAGGGATGTCATTTGCGGGGTGCATGCTCGGCCGAGCATGAGTCATCTGCATGTGCATGTGTTGTCGAAAGATATGCGATCCGAGATGATGAGGCATCGCAGGCATTATAATTCGTTCACGACGGGCTTTTTGGTGGATGTGGCGGATTTTCCATTAAATGAGGGAGATGTGAGACTGGATCCGGGGACGCAGCAGCCGCTGAGGTCCGACTTGAAGTGTTGGCGATGTGGGAGGGGTTTTGGAAACCAGTTTAAGAGGCTGAAGGAGCATCTAGAGGATGAGTTTGTGGAGTGGAGAGGAGAGTGATGGATGGCTTGACGATGCGTTTTGGCTGTAGGGAGCTTGTGACGGTGGTTGGAAGGGAGAGTTGGTTAGTAGGATGAGGGAAAAAGCGACGGTAGGCGGTCAAGTCGGACAAGCCTATTAGTGACAGCGGCGATATTGACACGTAATAGGAATACCGTGCTAGAGCAATACAGCAGACGAGGCAAAGCTTCGAGCAGCATTGGTAGAAGCTGATCATCATCGTAATTTACAGGAAGAAAAGCCTCGCCGGCCCCTCCAAGCCTCCGCATCGAGCAAAAGAAAACATGGAAAATACATGTTCATGGTCCAGTTCATCCCAGTAGAGGCCGCTTGCATGCGGCTTAGGTAAAGAACCCTGTGAATTTTGAAAGCCATGGAGATTGACCGGTATCTTGTGCCAAAGATGCCGAGACAGCTAATGTCGATGTTGAGCGGGCTGCGAGACGCGATAGGCAATGGAAAGTATGGCTACTCACCATTGCTATCGTCGCCTTCGCCCTCGGCATCGTCCAGCGCAACGTCGGCATCTGTCACCCCTGCATCCTCATCATTCTCTGCATCGACCTCGATGTCGTCCTCACCGCCGACCTCTGCCTGCGCCGCCCTGGCGGAATTCTTGCTCGTCCTGCCTGTCTGCTTGGGTCCTCCAGTTGCTGCAGCGGCCGTTGCCTCGGCGCGTCCTCCGGCGACCACCTTTCGTGGCCTGCCGCGCTTGCCTGTCCCGGTGCTGGTACTCTTCTTTGTGGCTTTGCTGGCAGCAGGTGTACTGCCGTCCTCTGACTTCTTGCCGCTGCCCTTGGGACGGCCACGACCTCGGCCACTAGGAGGTTTTGGCGATGTCTTCCTTGGGCGGCCGCGTGGACGTCCATTCGGCACGTATGGCTTGGTGACGCCGCTGCCGCTGCCCTTGGGACGTCCTCGCTTTCGTGGCTCTGTGGCCGGTGTATCATTTTGGAGATCTTCTCTAGTCTTGGCCATTGTTGATGCGATTCATGTGCAAAACGGTGAGGTAGCGGTATTTTGCGTTGTTCTCCCCTTCCTTTTATTCCAATTCTTTCTGTGCCTGTGTCACCTCCGTCTGCTTCCAATAGGGGCAAAAAAGGCGATGACCGAAGCTTTGACGATGTCGCAGCTGTATGAAAGCCGGAGGAGGGAGCGTGACGGAACCGGTTGAATACCGGTGTGCGACTCGATTGACGACCAGAGTTGAAGATTCACGAGGAGATTGCGATGGAAAAGGACAATAGGAGAGTGAGGAGGGCCGAAGAGGCTGGTGGCCAACAAGGTCAGGGCGCAAAGCCGAAGAAGCAACGTGTGCGGCGGTTGCCAACGTTTGCTACGTGATGCGACAAGACGCGTCAATAACTGGGTAAAGCTTTGCCTAGCCCTGCTTTTTCCCTTTTTTTTTCCCTCATTTTTTTCCTTCCCCCTCCCCCTTTCGCTCCGCCCCTCCCCTCATGCCCTCGTTCCCCGGTGGGGGCGGGCAGCTGCGTGGTGGGCGCACGTCCTTTTTTGTAAAGTGAGCAAACGACCTCGACCTGATTGATGGGCGACCTTGCAGCTCTCCACCCGCCCAGTAGTCTTAGATATGTAGGTACCTTGCTCAGGCGCATTGGTGGCCATTGGGCGAGGTACTTCACCCCACCCCATACTGTACCCTGTGAATTTAGCGAGGCATGTGCCCAGCCTCCATCACCCACCCGGCCGGCCCGAGCTGTTGACCCTAGCAACAGCATATTAGCACTAGTAAACAAAGCCGAGAGCGATAGGGATTCGAGACTGATAGAGGCGAGGAAGTCGCATCCCGACCGTGATTGCAGTGTCTGACACCCTACGTCGTACTTCGTGTAGCGCAGACAGTGAGTGAGCTGGCCGAGTCTTGTCTTTGTCGGGTCCGGTCCGGACAATGTAGTACATTCTCCGCCAGCGACTCGTCCAACAACTTCTGCTCCTGCAACAGCTGATGCGGACAATGGCTCTCGATGCACGATTGATGCCGTCTGTGACAAGTCCCCAAAGCCGCCAAGTTCGGTCCTCCGCTTCGACTCCATCTCTGCGCTCCAAAGATGCGAGCGTGATTCCACTCTCCAGGATGGACGGAGGAGGAGGAAATGTGAGGGTTGTGGTGCGCGTGAGGGCCTTTCTGCCCAGGGGTGAGTTGACATTTTGCTGCGCACTGAATATGGTTGATGACAATGCTGAAGCGACGCCTGCGATTCAGAGCTCGAGCGCAAGGCCCAGTGCCTCATCAGAATGGATCCTGTGACACAGCTCACCATGCTCCGGGCACCGGATCAGGACGCCGTCGATAGTCCCATGCCCAAGTCTCGCAGAGTCGTCGAGGACAAGAAGTTCACCTTTGACAACTCGTTTTGGAGCCACGACACCGCCGACGCCCATTACGCGCACCAAGAAGACGTGTACAACAGCCTGGGAGAAGAGTTCTTGGACCACAACTTTGAGGGATACCACACCTGTATCTTTGCATACGGCCAGACTGGTTCTGGAAAGAGTTACACTATGATGGGCACGCCCGAGCATCCTGGTCTCATACCGAGAACATGCGAGGACTTGTTTGAGCGCATCCAAGCAGCCGAAAACGAAAATTCCAACATCGCCTACAACGTCAGGGTCTCCTATTTCGAGGTGTACAATGAACACGTCCGAGACTTGCTCGTACCCGTCGTGCCCAACACGCCGCCGAACTATCTCAAGATCCGTGAATCACCGACCGAGGGCCCCTATGTCAAGGACTTGACCGAAGTTCCTGTTCGGAGCATCAACGAGATTTTGCGATACATGAAGAATGGAGACATGTCTCGAACCACGGCCAGCACAAAGATGAATGATACGAGTAGTCGCAGTCACGCCGTCTTCACCATCATGCTGAGACAGATCCACCACGACATGGAGACGGATGAGACGACCGAACGAAGCTCACGAATAAGACTGGTGGATCTGGCAGGAAGCGAGCGAGCCAAGTCGACGGAGGCGACAGGTGCTCGCCTTCGTGAGGGCAGCAACATCAACAAATCGCTCACGACACTGGGCCGGGTCATCGCCGCCTTGGCAGATCCGAAAGCGCTGCGACCCGGCAAGAGAAAGGACATCGTACCGTACAGAGACTCGATTCTCACATGGCTGCTGAAGGACTCCCTCGGCGGGAACAGTAAAACGGCCATGATTGCTTGCATTGCGCCCTCAGACTACGACGAGACCCTATCCACGTTGCGGTACGCCGACCAAGCCAAGCGCATCCGCACTCGTGCCGTGGTCAACCAGGACCAAATCTCCACTGCGGAGAGGGATGCTCAGATCGCCGCCATGGCAGAAGAGATTCGCCAGCTGCAGCTGTCCGTTTCGGACTCGAGGCAGCGGGAGAAGAATGCCAAAGAAGCTGAAGAAAGACTGGAAGACTATCAGACGCGCGTCGCGACCATGCAACGCATGATGGAGGAGCGCAGCATGGTGGCCCAGAGCAAGATCAAGAAGTTGCAGACCGAGAATGAGGCTCAGAAGCTGCACCTCAAACTAGCCATTGATAGCATTAAAAACCCCATACCTGCGGTGAGCATCAAGCCGCAGCCTGCCGGGGAAGCCGAAAAAGAGAACTTGGACTACTGGTCAGACAGCGACGATGACGGGGCCAACAAGGCAGATCATTACGACGACCATGACGGGGGCATAGCGTCAGACAGCACGGATGACGATGACGATCTACAGGACGAGATGCACCGCTACTTGCAAGATATGGGAGATCTCAGGAGGCTCATCGGGGGAGACTTGTCTCGCTTCAAGAACGAGGAAAGCGTTCGCATGCCTCTGGGCACGCGAGAAAATGTATGATGATGGGCCTTTGGCTCCATGTCGTGAGCGGGTAGTTGGGGACATGAATTTGGGACATGAATTACGCCTGTCCGCCAGGGTCATTGTTTGGCGTCGATAAGTTTAGGGCAGAGCTATGACACGGTCCCTTTGAGCGCCGGTCCAGACAAAAGCACGACCACACTGGTCCCAGCGATGCAGCCCCGTAGATACTAGCCCAACATGGCTCGACTTCAGTCTGGCTGCCGGCTTTGTCTGAGTAAAAGGCTGATGATGGATGATGAGTGATGACAGATGGCGGGGTCACTTTATCTGAGACGATACCGCCGCACAAGGCTACGCTTGCAAGAAATGGCCCCTCAATCGAGGTGGAACGAGGCTCTGGGAGCATGAACAAGGAGGGCAACAAAGGGAAAGAGGAAAAAAAAAGAAGGTCGAAAATACGGGAGAAGAAAGTGACCACGACAACGGTGGAAACGGACTGTGAGCCTGGCGCCGTCTCAGAAGGCCAGGGGATTTCACGACAGAAACAGGCGGCGCTTTCCCGTGCTCCATGCGTCGCTCCTCACACAATCCGTCTTCATTCCGGCCCGCGTCTCAAACCGGGTTGAAGGTAAGGGTGGATCCACCCTTGGGCACTGTGGACCAATCAATGCTCCCATTGCCCCTGGGACGCTGAAGAAGCCCCCGCCGCCGCCTGTGGGGGGGTGCCTGACCTGCGACTTTTGTCCGTTCTTTCCCTTTGCTTTCCCTTTGCTTGGACGCGGCGGTCGCTTGAAGTTCAGAGTCTCACGGGTAAGCGACTTTGCTGAACAACGAACGACGAACAAAGGGGAACAGAGTACCGAGCTCCTGCTCTTCCATACTCATTATTCGCCGTGCTCCCTCTGCCCGTCTCTCTCGCCTTCCATCACTCAGCGAGTGAATAGCTCACATAACGTTCGGACTTGACCACCACCGCCACCATCGCCATGTCAATACGGCCGCAGCTCTTCACGCGCGGTCTTTCAGGCCTGTCGCAGAGTACATCTGTCAACGATGCACAGTCGCCCGCCGAGCAACGTGACGATGCGAAGCGTAATTTTATGAGGGCCATGAGGCCGTTACCGATTCAGCATTACTGGATCGTCCACTTCGATCGGTGCGTGACTCTTCTCCAACTGACCCTCCGAGGGCTGGTCTGGTTCCCCCGCCATTGAGCTGACCATTTGTGAATCCAGACACACCAAGACTACGAAGACCGGCAGCGACACCTATAATGCCCAACTGGAGCAGCTCGGCTCGCGAATCGAATCAGTCCAGGACTTTTGGCGCTACAACAACAACACTCCGGTCGCCGACATGAGCATGCGCGAATCCATCTATCTCTTCAAGGAAGGCTTCAAGCCCATATGGGAAGACCGGAGAAACGTCGACGGCGGCAGCTGGACGTTTCGCATTCCCAAGGAACAGGGCCCAGATATCTGGACAAAGGTCCAATTACTGGCTATTGGTGAGAAGCTGCAGGAGGTCCTGGAACCGGGTAAGTCAGGACGAGAGGCCGCTTCAGCTTACGGTGATGGGAGCACACTGACATGATGCTGCCATACGCAGGTGACCAAATCTGTGGAGTCGGCCTGTCGGTCCGATTCAACGCACACCTCATCACAGTCTGGCACCGTGATTCGTCGAAACAGAGATCTATAGACGGCATGCTTGCCTGTGTGCTGAAAGAGCTGCCATCAGAATTGCGACCCAAGACCGAGAACTTTTATTACAAGAGACATCGGGACCACGACGGCTTCAAGGAACCCCAAGAGGTTCACGCGGCCGTCAAATCCGGTACCGAGCCCACGAGACTCAACAGTTTTCATAGCAGCAGTTGATGAATGGCCTTTGCGGAGCCTTTTTTCCTGTGCTGTCATGATTTATCACGATTGACGCCTCGTCCGTCTGCCAATTTTGCGCCATCACATGTGTCTGTGGACATTTCAATATCTGGCTCTCACGAGCGTTTCACTTTTTCCTTCTTTCTTCTTTTTCTTTCTCTCCGTCTTCTTACTCACAGTAAGCGGATTATTTGCATGAAATTAGCGGCGTTCGAGGTAGGAATACGTCCTTCTCTGATAGACTTTCAGCAGCTGGTCCCTTTTATAGGCACCGTCAATATACGAAATTTGATGACTTTCAAGATTATCTGAGTAAAGTGATTTGTACAGCGCGAGAATGCCTCATTGACGGAGCAGTCGGATATGCCGTCGCAGGAAACACAACCCCGCTCCCAACCGCGCGGGACACTCATGTAGGAGAACAATGTATCAACGAGGGCTGCCTCGTCCACCATACGCCTCAACGCCGTAAGCATTCCTCTTCCCTAGCTCGTTCAGCGCCAAACACCCGCACTCGTCATGACCTGATCAAACTCGTCGATCCTCACGCCGCGAGCCACTCCAGCGCCTCCATTCGCCTCAAGAATCATATCCTTGAGCACCTCGTCGTCGACGTCCTCCTTCAGCACGGCCGCCACGCGCCTCAAATGCGCCAGCGTAATCGGACCATCCTGCCCGTTCGTGAAGAGCCCAAACGCCTCATCCACCTGCGCCTGGTGCGCACCGGCGCCTTTCTCCCTGCTCCCGTGGAACTGCAGCGCGCAAATAGCGAAAAACGGCTCGTAGGTCGCGAAGCCGTCATCGTCGGGGTCCAGGATCTCTCGGAACTCTTTCAGCTGGGATGCTGAGGCCGGCGTGCCTAGCGCGCTGCGAGCTGCTTGTTAGCTTACTGAGGTAGGAAGAGGAAGGGGGGGATGAAAACGCACGTCAAGGCGGATTTGACGTCGGAAATGGGCATGATGCCGTGGGGGTCGCCGTCGTGCGGCTCTGCGAAGAGGCTCCATGCTTCTTTGATCTCGGATTCTTCTTGGGCCGTGATGTTGTGTTCTTTGGCGAGGCGGGATGCGCGCGGCGCAGCTCGCTTGCTGGCCATTGGAGTGGTGACGGATGCTGGGACTTTGAGGGCGGTGATGGGTCCGAATTTGGAGGCTGGGACAGTGTTTGCGTGCGAGGGAGAGCTTTGCACTGTGGGGGGTTTTTCCCCTCGCGGCGTGATCTTTTTTAGGTCCTTTTTTTTTTCAAGAGCTATTTTTTTTCGTCAAGTCACTTTTGGGCGCACGATGCGCTGCACCGCTGCTGGTGGCACTGCACGAGCCTTGATTTGGGCTACGGCGCATTCTTCCAGCCTTGGAGGTGATTTTGCGTGGCCGAATGTCGATGGATGACGAGACCAACTCGAGCAGCAGCCGTGTTTGGCGCCCCGTACGTGGCTCTTCCGCTTCAAAATTTGCTAGAGCTTGCCGCTGCCTTTTTTTTCCTAGAGCGAGCAAGTGTGGACAGTGAAGCAAGATGAATGATTGGGTCGTCTTTGACTTGTTTGCTGGTGGCTGTTGGCGCTTGCTGGTCGAGTGCGTTCGCTGTCGCAAAAGACATTGGTACGAATGGTGCATGGATGTTGGCTTCTGGTCTTTGTGCTGGTGTGTGGTTACCATGGCTGGGGTGAGGTTTGAGATTGGAACATGTCATTTGGATTGGTCGGGGAATTATGGCTTGTAGTCGCTGTGTCGGCTCGAATGAGGGTTGGGAAGTGGAATTTGTGTATTGACGTGCAGAGTGATGGGGTTTATGCTCAGCGTATAGTAGCCCATGTCTGCTCGAACATAGGGTAGCATGGAAAGCTGGATTTTGTATGTCAATGTGCAGAGAAAAGCGTCTGGACTCGGCGTGTTGTTGCCCGTGTCTGCTCAAGTACAAGATGGGAAAGCTGACTTGCTGTGTCAATGTGCAGAGTGATGCCACTCTACCCGGCGTGTAGCAGCCCGAAGACAGGATGGGAAGCTGGATTTATATGCTCGAACACTGGATGCTGTATTTATGCTTGCTATGTGGCTGCCATGTCTGCTCAAATGGGGGGGTGGGAAGCTATATTTGTGTGCTCGGACATTGAATGGTGCATCTACGCTTATCAGGTAGCTGCCCTGTCTGCTCAAACACAGGACAGGATGGGGAAGTCGGATTCGTATATCCATGTGTAGAACAGAGTGTCTGGACTCGGCGTGTCGCTGCCGTGTCTGCTCAAATACAGGATGGGAGGCTGTACTTGTATGCTCGAGCACTGAGTGCCGCATCTATGGTTGGTGAGTATATGCCATGTCTGCTGAAGAAGGGATGGGAAGCTGGATCCGTGTCTTCAATATGCGGAATGCTACATCTGTACTCAGCGTTTATCGGTCCATGTCTGCTCACGAAAGGATGGGAAGCTGGATCTGTATGCTCGAACTGCATACATGGTTGGTGAGTATGTGCCATGTCTGCTCAAACACGGTATGAGAAGCCAAGATCCGTGCATCAAAATACTGGTTGCTGCATCTGTGCTGGAACTAACTACTGGCCGATGCACGCACGGCTTTGCCAATCCTGCCTGCAACGCCTCGGAAGCCAAGTCCAACATAACCCCCATCATCACACCACAACTTCCCGAGTGAGCCGACACCTCATTTGAAGTTATTCTTCATTTCGCGCAGCTTATTCATCACGTCCACCGGATCTGTTGCGCCCGTGGCCTTTTGCACGGCCGGGTCCTGTCTCGCGTCAGCTGCTATCGCATGTCCATCCCATCTCGCTCACGACAGTTCTTACCTGAACGCGCATGAACACATTGTGTTCCTGAACCAGAGTCAGCATATTCTCCTGCTATAATGTACTCGACCTGTTCTCCTGTATTACCTTTTCGTCGCCAATGGTGAACTTGCCCGTCGTGACCTTGTTGCTGTCCGCGAACGACTGGAGCTTCTTGACAGGGTCGCTCTGCAGCACGGAAATGGTAAACTTGACGTTGGACTTTGTGTACTCGTGTCCAGGCTGTTACCATGGTCAGCATCGGAGTCTCACTCCTCCCGCTTCTCGAGCAAGACAGCTCACATAGACCACTGTGTCATCCGGCAACGAGCCCAGCCGCTTGTTCAGCGCCTCGTGCATCTCGGCGGCGTTGCCCTCGAAGAATCGGCCGCAACCTGACCCGTAAGCCGTCAGTCCTGTTCTGTTGCCCGTCGCCTCCGTCTCTCGCCGTCTTCCGGACCGTACGTACCGCTGATAAAGAGCGTGTCGCCCGTGAAAACAGCCCTGCCCGTGCTGTCTTCCATGAAATAGCATATGCTATCCTGCGTGTGGCATGGCGTGTGCACGCCCCTCACGACGATATCGCCCAGTCTGAAAGTCTCATCATGACCAGGCGTCTGGGTGACGCCTTCGCATTTCTCGCCGCCGATAATTGGCAGCTCGGGCGTTCCCAGGTCCTCCAGCTGCAGCCAAGGTTAGTAACGGGCAAAATGCGCTGCGGCTCTCCTACTCACCAGCTTCTTGTTGCCGCCTGCGTGGTCCCAGTGACTGTTCAGCTCAGCTTCTTGGCCCATGTCATCTTCTTGACTCCCCGTGTTTGATCGTCACCTCTCCGAGTTCCTCTTACTGATGCGTGTTCACCACTGCCTTCAGGTTGATCTGTCCTGAAGATATGGCTTTTCTCAGCACGGGCGCGACTCTATAATCGTATGTTCAGCACACCTGACCGAGGCATCTCAGCAAGAACACGTACTCTGGTGGGTTAGCCGGATCGATAATGAAGGCATCCTTGGATTTGTCGTCCACAACGAGATAGGCGTAGTTGTTGCTGCTCCCCTCCCCTGAAACTCAGTTAGCCGCCACAATTGTCTTTGTCTTATCACTTCGATTGTTTGTCCTCGTCATCCTGAGCAGCGTTATCCATCCCTTTTCACGGGGTCTGATCAAGGACGTACACATAGGAATCGATTGGATGTGCATATTGCGTCTGATGACAAACTGCTTGACACAACCACATTAGCTCAAGGCATAGGCCAGGTCAACAGGCAAAGAACACACAGCTCTGGAGGGTGACTTTAAGATTCTACTAGCTGTTCGCAATCCCAAGTTCATGGCACCTCTTTTCGTTTTGAATGAGAGACGATGTGAATGACTTATCAAACTATAGAGCCACGAGCCATGCAAGCGTGTGAAGCTGCCCCACGCTAATATGACGTCTTACAGTGCACGTGATTGATCGAGCTCTGCTACCACACATACCGATTGTGTATGTGCAAGTACATCGAAAAGTCAAACCACGTTTCGCATCTAAAAGAGCATTTGGTAAGTTCTTCCAGAGTAATGTTCTTATTCCCTGGAAATTATCTACGGCTGACCGGCTAAACGCGTAAGAGCTGGGTAATACATGGTCAATGACGCAGGCGTTTTGCCAGCCAAGCGCGCCTGAGGGAACGTCATGGACCCTGGGGCAGGGAAAGTGACACTTTTCTGCTTTGACTGGTTATTTCTAGAAAGTGTCATGACTTCGACTTGGTGCATGTCAGTGAACTCTACGTGGCGGTGTCTGCAACGTACGAATCAGCTGCACGCCGGATGAATAGGTAGGATGACCATTCAAATACGCCAAGAAAATGACTGAGGTATTGAGCTTCGCCCCGTCGGGGTATCCTCCAGACGTATTAAAATTTTCTCAGGGACAACGTCAGTCGAGGCTTTGTAAGTTCTCCGGCGTTGACGCTGCGAGCACAGCATGTACATGACCAGACAAGAGCCAGCGCGTCCCAGTACCAACCTTTGTCTTCTGTCGTTACTCTTGTCGAGAGCCAATCGAGGAAGTTTGTGCTCGCTGCGCATGAAGCCTATGGCAGCTCGGTGCAAAGGACAAGGAAGTAGAAGCGCAAGCACTGCAACATCGTTGCTTTGCGCGAAGTCTCGAGCCAACAATAATGTCTCGATCCTACTGCTCATAGTTTGTTGAGCACAATCAACAATTCGTCACATTGCGAAATGCGACTGTCTCTGCGTTGGTCATATCAAACCATGCCAATTGGCTTGGGCTCCCAGGGCCCTTGGTATAGTGACCAGCCGGAGTACGATGCCGCGTCGACCTCTGGCGTGTGATCGCGATGGGACACCTCCGCTAACTTTGCCTCCCTCTGAGGTTGTTCCGGTCTTGACCTTCTGTTTTTTACCACCTCTTGAGATAACTTCAAGCATCTCAGGTATACCTGATTGCCTGGTAAGCTCTCCTGCACCTGGTCAATGACAGTCAAGACGAGATCAACATCCCAGGCCTCGAGCTTTGACAGAGTCTGCGCCATCTGCGCATCGTCGTAGGCGCCTCCGCGCAAATGACCCAGTACAATCTCCCTACACGGGTCCGACAGCTTGGCGACGGCACCGGGCTCGGCCGCATCGAGGTGTTTCCAGTAATAGTGCCAGATCCAGTCAAGGGCCTTTTGTGCCGCGGGCCGCAATCTCGCCAGCGACGGCAGCTGTTCATGGGTGGCTTGGTGGCGGAGCTCGACGAAGGTTGCGGGCAGTCCAATCGTCTTGGCGACAGCGTACATGCTTTGTTTGCGTTGTTTTTCTTGGTGTCCGTCTGCGAGACCCGTCACAAAGCTAAAAGGCCGTGGGGCGTCAGCACGTTACAGTGTGTATGCATGTACGGAGGCATATGACACTGATGCCCAAAACGGGCAAGGAGCAGAAGAAGAAAATGAAGGGTAAGGAAACCCTCTCCCCACCCCTTCTCGGGAGCAAAGCATCCTTCGCACATGTAAGACGGTAGATGGCACGTCGCACCGCAGCGTTGTGCGCGTGAGCAAAAGTGCAGGAGAACAAAGTGCAAAGGCCAGGATTGAGGTATCAAGGGAAAGGGGGGGAGGAAACAGAGACACTCGAAGTCGACTTACCGACTAAAGGCGGCAGAATAGGCCGCCCTGACGGCATAACGGGCACCTATCTCGCCGGCATCGCTCAGAATCGCAGCAACCAGCAGCGCCGTAGACTCCACCATGTGTGGACAATTGCCACGCCGCATCCACATGGACACGCGCTCGACCGCTCGTTGCTGATCATCCGGCTGCCGACGAAGCCTCGTGTCCGTCTCGTCGTCTTGGTTGGTGTCATGATGCCGGCCAGGGGAGCGGCTGGTGACGGCAACATTACCGTAAAACTGGTCACGGACCAGGACGAGTTCGCGATGGTCCCGCCATGGTGTCGGGATGTACTGGACCATTCAGCCGCTCTGTCGTCCTCCTCTTCTTTCTTGCTTTCCTTTCCTTTTCCCCCTTCGCCAACCCTTTATTCCTTTTTCGCCCCTCTGCTTCTCCGAGCCTTATTAGTAACGGATCCTCGTTGCGAGCAAGTGTGACTGGTAGCTTCGGTGGATAAGGAAAGTACGAGAAGGGAAAAAGAAAAATTACGGGAAGGAGGGGAAAAAAAGAAAAGGTAAAAAGTGGGTGGGCGTAATCGGAGTGTCGACCTCGCACTGGAAGAATTGGAGCGCTGAACGAATGCACGGGCTCGGCAGTTCTGCTGGCAAAGTACCACAAGGGTGGACTCTGGTTGAAGTCGTTATTTGGTGATGCAAGGTGTTCCAAGGACCAACGGCGACACGAGGAAGGAGCAAGGAGGAAAAGAGATAAAAAGCATCAGCAAGGGTCAAGCATAACGACACGGATGACAGGGGAAGAGAAGGCACGATAGGAAAGAGCACTGCAGGATGCTTGGCCTACGTGGGCCATGCAAAGTAATCATCGCCCGGTTTTCACTGACTTCCTGCACTCAGCAGCAGCAGAAAGGGGCGGGTGGGGGCCAAGACAGCGTTCCATTTCTCCGTGATACCCCATGATGGTTCTGTTTATTAGACCGGCGGCCCATCCGACCAACCAGTGATTCAGATCATGTCCAAAGCTGGATGACTGGGATTCCTGGCATACCGCTCACGGTGAGCGCTGAAGACGACAACGGGGATCGTCGCGCGTGATCCATGCAGGCCTATCATGTCACTGAAACGATGCGCGCGAGATGAAGGTGAAGGGGGTGGACGGCAAACGGGACACGACAAGATGGTCATTTTGCTTCGACATGTGGGGATTGAAATGGAAGGGGAAGGAGAGAAGCCCCCGAGAACAACCAGGTCATCCAGACTGATCGTTCACTTGGGACGAAGCAAGCTGGGAATCCCTGGAGATTATAGTAATAACTGGCATGGCGCGAAGCGAGCTTTCCGACACTGGAACACAGCCTTGAATCACCATTATCATTACCACTGTTAATGTCCTCAGAACTCGTAAGGGCAAAGGGCGAACGCGCCGGGTTGACCCAACCTCGGCTCGATACCTTCAGGGCAGAGACGATGTCATTGCCTTTCCTTTTCCCTCTCTTATTCCTCTCGGGCCTGTTGATATCATTGCACCTTCCTGCATGCATCGCGCCGTCGCGTTCGAGTCAGGAGTTTGCGAGCAGATGCATGCTGCATTGTGGACGATATGATCCGTGTCGACACAATAGCATTTGTGGGATCGAAGCAGCCCGGCGCAAAGCCAACTACTCGCAATGATAAGGAGCAGGCATGTGAGTACGCGTAACGTGCGTGCCCATGAGCGTTATTGCGGCGCAAAAGTGCTCCTCGTCGCCCGGGAGGGGGGGGGGTAAGTCTGCTCCGTGGGCATTGGCTACCAAGAACTTGGCGGTGTCCCCGTGGCGGCGCCGTTGGCACTGCTACGGAGGTGCGCACGTGCAATACTCCGCCCAAGCATCGGGAGCTGAACTGGAGCGATTCGAAAGCACAGAGCTCGTCGACAGCCAGGTTGCATTACTTCACCTGAGAAGTCCATCAAATAAATGCCCCCGCGAAGATGACATTTCGCATCGTCTCATCGTTGATTTCATCACTATGATCAGGAGGAGAAGAAAGAAACCTCCCCACTAAATCAGTGACGTCGCTCTCGAGTCCAGCCACATCAGCCGCCACACCTCCATAAGCCCGCCAACACCGTGGGGCAGATGCGGCTTCCACCTCGCAGCATTCAGGTGCCCTGGTGAATGTGCAACGGGTTCTGCATAAGTCATGTTCGCTCGCTACAATACCTCGACTTGGCAGTACTTCTTCAGCCAACGCTTTGCGACCTCAAGTGAATGGCAAATCGATACCTTGTGGCTCGACTGCGCCATGCAAGCCCATCGGCACACCCTTAAACTTCCCCGGGGGCAACCTTCTACATCTGCCCCTCTCCCAACGAAGCACAAAGCTTGGCTATTTCCCAGTACGCCACGAAATGGAGATACTAGTAAAGTCTGATATAAGTAGGAGAAAGTGTAAAAAAAATCAGTAGATGCGCCGAAAAGCGCGAAACCAGCCCTTTTTTTGTGCCCGCGCCAGCTGCAAACTAATGGAAGCCACTGCTGAAGGTTGCCGACCGATAGCACCAGGTATTATACGTCACATTCCGCATGGGACCTCTCCGAGAGATGCTGCATGTACGGAGTACGTCACGCACATCCGCTGGCTTGCTCTCTCTCATCAGTGCCAGTATCCCAAACGACAAAGATCGGCGGGCGGAGGGAAGGGGCGGGGGTGGGGGAGTCAAAAGGGCATTCAAGGAAGAAAACAAAGGGTAAAGAGTAAAAATGGTTAGTGCTTGCACGGCGGAGCGCCGAGTGCGAAGGCAATCGCCAGTTGTCGTTGTCGCGGAAGCCCCAGTTTTACCTCAACCCACCACTTGCTTCCCTTTCTCCCCGCTACGCTCGCACAGACCCACCCCGACACATGTTTTACAGGGGGGGGGGTTTCCCCAGAGGTGAGCATCGAACCTCAACTCAAGTCCTCGCTTTCATGTGCAACAAGCGATGCGGCATATGTATGTATAATCCGGCCGACCATGCCACATGCCTCTGCATGTCGTGCTAGACGTACCAAGATGCGCATGCATGTGCCCCATTTCGAATGATGCGTTTGTCTAATAGCGTGAAGAGAGTGCGAACGGCACGCCGGGTGTCACGCATTATGCTTCCCACCAGTACGGTGCCACGCGGCCTACTGGTGAACGGACCAGTGCATTATCATCCTTTTACGGAACTTCACAATCACGCTTACTAGTCTGACGTGGCTCTCATCTGACTTTGGCCTCAAGTGAAAGCCTATCATGTGGCTGACTATGTGTCATTGACTATTCAATACCTGTTCTCCTGAACCTAATCATACATTGTTCATGATTCATCGGTCGCGGGCATTCTGCATCCTGCGACGGGTCGCCACCGTAGTGAACCAGCCAATCCGCTCTTGGATCATATCATTCTCGTCAGTCGCTAGGGGTGTTCCGCATTGCCCCGTCTATGTCAGTGCCAGCGTATAAAGTCGTGAAGAAGAAAATCATTACATTTTGTACTGTTCGATCGAAGTAGACGCAACCGCGAAGAGCACGCTGGGGGCCAAGGACTGTTTCTTCGTTTGGTGGGCATGCTGTGGGTTTGGTGCAGCTCGCATCCAGTAGCAGAAAGTGCCGCCCGATGCCGTCCATCACTCCTCATCTTCCGCATCGTCTTCTTCTTCCCCGTCATCAGATTCGTTATTTGGGGGTTCCCACGTTTCCTCAAGCTTTAAGCCCTTGCCCTTGGGTTCCTGTGATCGATAAGGGGATCCCAGGAGAGAAGAGACTGTAGCTCGATAATTATCAAGTTGGGGGTCCTCGTGTATTTTATCAGGATTGTCGTATAGACCCATGCCTACTAGGATTTCACCCTCTTCCTCAGACTCGTCAAGAGATGCGTAAGGCAGTGCAGCCTCGGACATTTTCATTGCAGCCTCGGAAATTGTTATTGCAGCCTCGGAGATTGTTATTGCCTGCTGAGGCTGCGCGAAAACCTCGGGTGTCGGCGGTGTGATGCTCTCACAATCTTGCATCATGTATGCATTCCAGTCGTTCATCGAGAAGTTTGTTGCAGCCTTGAAAGCCGACAACTCATGCGACGTTGAGAATGGTGTTCCGACGGAAGCCATCTCGCCGCTTGGGCACATATGTACTGACAGTTGCTGGTCATCACTCCAATCTTCGGCTTGCGCAAAGTGTGACTGCTCAGGTCCTGAGAAGTACGGAAGCGGTGAGAAAGTTGAAGACGGCGAAGTGTCGTTGGAATAAGTGGACACGGTTGGCGGAGAGAACTGAGGCTGGCTTCCGTGAAAATAGTCTTGAAATTCCGCGGCATTGTTGTGCATGCTCTGCAAGCCATACAGAGCTTGTAGTGGTACTGGTTGCGTGGCCTGGAAACAAGAAGATGGATGCCAGCTCAAAGGCCGTGCAGTCCTGTTTTGAGGAGCAGAGAAGTAGTCCAGACCTATCTGCTGCCTTCTTGGGGCCAATCCATCGCCGCTCACCATGGTGCGTCTTCTAGCACCTAGTGATGAGGATGATCCAGGACTGTTGCTTGTGCTGTTAGGCTTCGAGATTCGTATGGCGGTTCCGACTCGTTGCTGGCCACATGCTCCTTTCGATGTTCTGCGCGTCTTGGGTCTGTAGACGCCTCGATGTGCCAACAAGTCATCAAAGCAGACATCCCTCATGGATGATGGAGGCAGGGCATCAGGAGTCTGCACAACCCCGTGGCTCGAATACATCTTGTTGCTTTATACCGTCGCTTGCTGGGCAGGTGACAACTTGTCGAAACCAGATGTTGCTGCCTCCTGCCGTCCTTTGGAAACAGTGTGCGAGTCTGGTGCAAATTGAAGTAAAGAGCAGCTTTTATCTGCTCGGTCGATGTTGAAGGATCGTTCGCATATGTTTGTCGAGTCCTGAAAGAAAGCCGGTTGGGTTAAATATCTGGAGGTCCGGCACATTGCGATTGGTATATGGAGCTTGGAAAGAAGGCAGGGGTGTAGATTAGAAAGGGGGGTGTGGTAAGCAGGATTTGAGGTGGAAGAACGGGGCGCCATTCGTCAGGGTAAAAAAAAAAATATGGTTCAACTAGCATTTGGAAGCCGGGGCCAGATCCAACCCAGCACTTAGATCATGGATCTCACGGTGGACCAGGGCAGAGGGCGAGATGGGGTTCACAGGTTGACAGGGTTGGCTGAAAGTTCGGTGTCGGTGATGGGTCGTCCATCGTGCGGGTTGCATGCAGTAAGGCCCTTGGGACGTATTGCCGTGCAAACTCCCAAAGGGGAGTGAAACATTGGTCGGGCCACGCCCCTGGTCGCCAAGCTAAAAAGAGCGTCTGCTGAATGTTCAAGACCGAGGACGTACGCAGCCTTTGCCCCTAGCTCCCCGTGCCCAGCCGCAGCCATGTGCACAAGACAGGCATCCGTGTGGTCGGAAGGGGGGAGAGGGGGTTAGATGATGAAGATGGTGAACAAGAGAATGACAGGAGGAAGGGGAGGGGGGCGTATGCAGGGTGGCGGCAGGCTCGGCTTCCCAGATTGGAGGCGTGTTTGACGAGAGCCTGCGTCATACAAAAAAAAAACCCCGTGCAGGGGCGTCTCATCGGACGGGACTTGGGAAAGGAGGGAGGGTCAATAATGGAGGGGGGGAGAAGGGTGCCATGATCTGGGGACACAATAGCGTAGCCATTGGTGTGTTGAGCTCGACTGCATCAGTCTCCTTGTCACAGAGACTCGACAGGCTCCTTGAGCCCATAATAGTCGCATTGCAAGCTAGCATCAGTGTTAAGTCGTGGTCTGATGAGCCCATTCCTACCCAAAGTGCCTGAGTAGGCTTGGAGTGTTCTGCTCGGCAACTTACTCCGTACTCAGCCAAAAGTATCCCAAGTAAAGTATAATGTTAAGTGGTGGTGGCACTGCTGGTGATGACTTGGGAGAGCTAAAATTGCGGCCAGTCCACAATACCAAGGTACCTAATAAAGTGTGAGGAACTCTGAACGGCAAGGCCGTGGATCGACACGACTCTCGGGCTGCGGAAAACTGACGGCACAGTCCATACAGACGCTTAGATGGATGCACGACGGGGGGACTGTGTGTGCGCGGATATACGGGGCATGAAGAGTCAGGGCGAGCATCTTGTGCTAAAGCTCGTCACACCAGGACTCAGCGAACATGGGAGACGGAATGCGCGAAATTTTCTCCCAGACGGTGAACGCGGGAGACACAGCGTTCGCGATGATGGCCCGGTTCAGCCATTCCAAACGTAAAGCCACGCTGGCGTCCAGCCAGAGGTTTGTACAGATTCGTGCGGGTGTGTGTGCGCCGGAATGCCCATAGACCACCACCATGCCTCCTCGGTGGCTGCGAGAGACTGAGTAAGGAGCTAATACGTTGGTTGGGACGAAAGGTTGTCGGTCGCGAGAATGCCTGCACGGTCGGTTAACGGAGCAGGCCAAAGGGGGCTAAGGTGCGAAGTGGGGCATCCAGGAGAAAGATTTCGAAGACAACTTGACCACATTGCTGAGCGTTAGTGCAAGGATACCATGGCCACCGGGCCTAAGCAAGCCTGAACTGGCCTGACCGTTGGGAGAAGCCTGGCGCCGACGCCAGCGCCGCCTGGTTGGTTCTGAATGGATCCTGCCAAGCCAGTATGTCTGTCACAGCAACCATTACTACTAGTTTAGCAGCGGCGAGAAGCAGATGCGGCGGCATGTCGACTTTTTCCCTTCTCCTTTCTCTTCTTCTTTCATGCAATCTTTTTCTCTTCAGCGACAAAAGAAAAGAGAAGACGCGAGAGACCGGAAGAAAAAGGCACCCATCTCTCGTTCGATCCTTGTTGAATCGAGCTTAACGACCAATGCACACCCTGACGGCAAAAGGGAAGGGAGAAGGATGTCGCATGCGCAAGGGTATCGTCCGTATGCAATGTGTCGGCGGTTGTGGCTGGGCGATGAAATCATCGAGCTTCCTACTCCGTACCTCCTGCTCTGAAATGGGCCGGCCGCTCCCAGTCCCCTTCGCTGCCTGAAGTACATAGCCGTCGCCAGCCACCAAAACTGGCCCCCCCTTCCCCTTGGCCCCGGCGGCTCTGACTCAAAAAACGTGTGGTTCCTCTCCTGCAAGATGCGACGATGTGATGAAATGCTTTTGCCTCACTTTCGACATAATTTACCCTTTGCTCGATGCGCAACCCCACCCTGACCACCAAGGGACAAAGGAAGACGGCAATGCTGGTGCCACTCCCAATATGAGGCGACTGCCCGGTTCCCTTTTGCGATAGATCGAGCAGGTATCGCAAGCCGTTGACCTCCTAAGACTTCTGTGAAGAATTCTATGCTCTGATCGGGCTCTATATCAGACCATAACGTTGTGCGAAAAAGCCACTTTCAAACAGGTCGCCTGGCAGTGATAGGAAGCGGTGCACGTCACCAACGTCGGGTTGGAGGCCGATGGGCTGCTCAAAGGGGGGGGGGCCACCACGACGATAATCGCACACCGGGGTGCTCGGCCTCACAGGCCTTCCCCATCGAAAGAGGAACCAGGCGAGGCGGGCAACCTTGAGACTGGCCATTTGCTGCTGAAACAGGCAGAAATCATTCTTGGCTGCTTACCATCCTCGGCCTGCAGACTGAACAAACACGATGAGAACTTTACGACGGCGTTGCAAGCCCAAGCACCTGAACCATGGACATGCGCTCGATATACTCTGCGTGTGCACGTACAAGCCTGAAGCATGATCAATCATACCAATGCCGTGCGTGTATATCAGAGTGCCAGCCGCAGACACAATGATATCCATCATGCTCACGATATCGCATCAGGAATATGCAAGCCTTCGAGAACAGTCGGGGTGGCATCTCGACTCCACTTCCATTCATGGTCTGCATCTCCAAGCGATGCGCGCACTGCATTGGAATAGTAGCACATGCTCTCGACAGATAATCGTCCCCACAGCAATCCATGGATTGGATGGGGGTCGCACTATCATATTGTGGAACTCGCTTTTGCCGATCGAATGGGAATCAAGCCCACCGGCCGAGGGGGAAGGGGCAGAGAGTGTGTAGAAGACAGTGTGAAAGAGAGAAAGTCTCGTCAATTTCAAATGTTCATCCATTCATGACGCACTCCTTTGGTACCCTCACTTTCCGTCGCCGGAACTTGTGCCCATCTTCCTCCCCATTCCACCAGGCGTCATCCAACCGATCGTGGTAGAGCAAGCGCCAGAAGCGTTTTGCTGGCGGGGTGGGACTGAAATCCTTGCATGCAATCCACAGATCAGGCAAGACGTGTGAGGAGGATGAGGAGCGGATCACGCCAGGATGTGTGGCCGTGGGCTTTGGCCGAGCAGGCACCGGGGCGGCAGCGGCTGTATAACTTCTTGACAACGACGAGTCAAAATGACGTGAGGAAGGCAGTGACACTACTCCGTGCTGCTGTTCGGAGGACCGGCAGCAGTACGGGAAACGAAGTTGAAGGAGTACGATCGCATCTTTCAGGAATCATTCGCTGGTAATCACTTCACTTGTCGAGCGGGGACAGACTGACCGCACGTGGATGATGAGCCATATGACGAAGTAATGAGAAACTTTGTTGCGTGATAAAACGGGCAAAGTCTCGAGTAATCATAGTGGGCGCGAAGAAATCAGAGTCGTAGGGGGATTTGCAGACGTAACAAGCTGGCGCATCGCACAAAGGTGGACAAGCCGAACCCTTGGCAGCAGAAACAATTGGTCTTGCAAAGGATAAGCCGACAGGGCAACCTTTTGATGAGGAGGCTGCGTGCCCGTGTGAACTTTGACTTCGCCCGAACGCGCGTTTGTCGACTTGACACCGGGTTGACTTTGCGGCAGGCGTTGGAACTACGGAGTGCTCCGTAATAATGTCCCGGGGGGGGGGGGGGGGGGGGGGGGGGGGGGGGGGGGGGG
>JARJRV010000173.1:0-12122 GCA_030783925.1 Aschersonia sp. MBC 735 | reverse complement strand
GGGTTAGATGGTGATGAAAAGGGGGGGGAGAGGCGTACAAAGAGCTTGATGGGCCCGTGGCCGTGTATTTCCCAGTAGATGTCGACGGGGGATCGTGTTTTGCCCACGGGTAATGTGCCTGATGAGGAGGGCGATAGCTGCCACACGGTCGAAGGGAAGGCTGGGTGGCGCATGGTTTCGTCGATGGACGGGAATGTGAATTCGCTGGAAGAGAGTGAGCGGGAGCTGGGGATGAGAGAGAGAGAGAGAGAGGGCGCATTGAGGGCCACGTACGGTTCTGTCATGGCTGCGACTTTTATTTTATGTTTGAAGTCGCAGGTGCGCGATGTTGTGAGCGGGATGAGACAAAGGTCGTGGATGCGTGGATGTGATGACATGAGAGAGCTTGAGCCGAGGCTTGGCTGGGCTTATATTGCCCGCTCAAAGCTAGACTAACTAACTAATGGACTAGGCCTCAAGCCCAGTGCGCACCTTTGACGACGACATGGACGGATGGATTGATTGATTGCCATTGCGATTCGTGTGTGACGCGTCTGTGTTACACGTGCCTCGGCATCATGGCCGTACCACCAGCCATGTGTCTCTTTTCTCAGATAAAGTACATGGCGCAAAACCACTTTTTCAAACCATCCCTGCCGGTGATGTGTCCCATCAGTCCACCATGGAAATGGCACCACGACCACAGATACAGCGCCGGTCAGTAAACCCCCCCCCCCCTGCTGCCCTGCCTCAGGCTGGAGCGCATCGATCATCGATCATCGCTGCCCTGACAGCCTGCGACTTTGCACCTCCCCAAGCGCCTTGGTTCCGCTGAGAAAGGCAACACCCGCGACCACGCCCATGACGGGCAGTGTCTGGAACAAGTTCCACGCACTGTAGTACAACAAGAAGACGCCCTCCATGGCAATAATCGATCCGAAGAAAAGAAAGTGCGAGACAGGCGCACTGGCCAGCGCCTTCTGGGCGTCGGCGAAGTTGCCTCCGAGTGAAATCCACTGTTGCGCCTGGTCAGTAAAGAGCAAGGACTGAGTGTAATGAACACACAATCAATCGCCAGGAAACCGAAACCAGTGACATGAATTCCACGCATGTGCTTCACAGGATCTTGCTTACCGCAATGAAAAGAGCAGGCACCGTAGCCAGAACCACGGCGGCAAATGCCAAAGACACAATCTTGGGTGGATTCTTGGGATCAGCCCTGAAGATGTGGTGAATCTCGTCAAGCTTGCCGTATCGCAGCGGAGGATCCGGGCTCGGAACAGGATGAGCCGGGTCCATGTTGATGGTCATGTCGAACACAGCCGTTTTTGAAGCCTTTGTGGCCCCAGCCGAGCCGAGGACGATGCTGGCCTCCAGCGGTGACGGTGACGTGAGCAATTGCACCGGCAAGTCCTTGTGTGTCTATGCATCGAGCCCGCGTGTCAGCAGCGTTCTTGTCTCTGTTCCATCCCACCCCTGCAGACCAGGTGTACGTACAATCTGCACGACGCCTTTGCCGGATTCCTTGACCGTCAGGGGAAACGGCGCCTCCAGTCCTGAAGCCTCCCGGACGACGAGGAAAGCCTGATGAGGTCGCTTCGCCTCAGAGCCCTCCTGGATCTTGAGCAGCACTTTGAGTGTGTCTCGGGAGCCGAAAGTCAGCGTCTCCTTGACGCGCGCCGAGTCCGAGAATCTGCTCAATCATGATAGAGAGTCAGCCTTGCGCAAAAGCTCGTGACGGGCGCATCTAGTCCGTACTTTTCGACCAACTTGTCTGCGGCCCTGCCCACGGTGACGCTGGCGTCGGTAAAGGTCCAGCCTGACGCGGCGGCGCAGGTCACGCCCGCCAGAGCCAAGACGGACGAGATTGTGGTGAGACGCATCGCGTCGGTGGTGTTGTCGTTGTTGGAATTGGGCCGTTGCACTCGACGGAGCGATGCTTTCCAGGCAGAAAGAGGACAGAATAGATTCCACAACTTCGAGGCATGGGTGGGGTGCGGCAGCACAGTGAGATTGGCCGTGTCAGCCATAAGTGCTACTGTGCAGCCGGGATGTGCTCACTCCTGATTCATGAACGAACCACGTGCACGCGAGACCACGCAGTCTCGAGCTTTTAGTATACCCAATCGTACATGGAATGTTTGACAAGGGCCCGTAAATGGAATCATACCTTGGGAATTTCATTGAAACATACACGGGACCATACATTGAAATGATGAATGGAATTTTCTCCGCAAGACCGCACATGGGGTCATGCTTGACATTATGCATGGAATTATACAAGATACCATAGATTTTTCATACATGGAAGTATAAGTAGGTTTTGTACAAAGGTCCACAACTGGCATCATACTCGGATATGGAAACCATACTAGAATAAAGAAGGTATACAAGGGACTACACAAAGGATCATAAGATGAATTATTCAAGGGGATTTAGAAGTAATTCAGTCATCGGCGATCACGCAACGGATGACACAGGCGACGACTATACGAGTGATCGTGCGAGATATCGTCCTCGGCCACCTTACATGGATTTCCCATGAAACGCCAACAATATGCAGACTGCGTCGCTCGAGAGGTGGTCGAGACGCTACCTGTCTCCACGCCATGTCAATCAACACCGCAGAACACTTCCCCGCGGTTATGTCCTTCCCCTCCACTGGACTTTCTTCGCTCTCCCTGGCATCATGTAAGTCGCCTATTTACCCTTTCGTCATCTTCGTGCTGCGAACAATCATGACAAAAAAGCATATCCAATGTAGGCCACGTGGGCCTTCATACACCACAATCTCTTTGTGGCTGTTCGAAAAGCAATGTATCCTCACTGCGCCGACTCTAGACTCCTGATCCAATTCTATTCCCCCCAAAGACACTCCCCGAAAAGCGCCAACGCCAGGACCTCATCTTACAGCTCCGTTCGCTTGCTATGCACCGACCCCGCCGTCTCGCTGCCCGGCTGTCTCGCCGCTGGCTTCTTGGGCATGTGCGGCGCCAAGTCCATCCACTCTGCTGTAAAAGCCGTGACGATCTTGGCCCAGTCGCGCGCAGTCGGCATATCAAGGTGCTCCGCATCGTCAGACATCTTGTGCCACACCGACGGGAAAGGTGACGGGATGATGTGCAGCACGTCCACGCCACGGGCCATGAAGGGGATGTGATCGTCTTCGATGCCGCCGCGATAAAAGTCTCCGGGTTGTTTGTCCGTGTCATGGAGGAACGGCCTGGTGGGCTTGGACTCGAGCAGGCCCAGATCTCGCATGCGCTTCTCCAGCGCCGCCATGTTCCTGTATGCCCAGTGCGTGGGAAGGAAGTAGGACGGAATGCCGGGGTTGGCAGAGCCGAGCAGGTCGAGGAGAACAAAGAGGCTGATGGAGTGCAGCGGCGTTCGGTACATGGACGACGCGGCGTGGACTTCTGACTCCCACTCCTCGGCAAGAGATCTGTCATCATTAGTGCTCGTCCTCGCTCATCATCTCCCCACATCGTCCTACATACCTTGCTCCGTATAACGAGTCGGTCGCCGACCAGTGCACAAAAGCCTCCTCCCCGTCCAGCAGCAGTATCTGCACGCCCTGCCTCTCCTCCTCCTCCTCCAGCCCGTCCGCGTCCGCGTCCCCATCCGCTTGCCACTTTGCCGTCAATGCCTTGTCGATGGACTGCGCGACGTGCAGCAACATGGCGCACGGAGCCGCCGAGTCAATGGCACCGATGAAGCCCTGCGGCTCAGTCAAGCTGTCGAAATGAGCTACGAGCGTCAAGCGCGCCACGTCCCCCGGATGCGAGCCCGGCGGGTCCCGTCTCAGTATCATATTGGAGAAGGGCACTGTGTTGCTGCCGCTCAGGGGCGTTTTCTGTGATGAGTTTTGCCATATCAGCTCCCATTCAGGCAGAGATGATGTGAAGAAGTCGGCAAAGTGCCTCTGGACTTTGACATTGCCCTCGGTGCCGGGCACGCGGGGGATCAGGATCGGCGCGAGGAGCTTGCCGCTTTCAATGTCGAAATCCTGACCCGGTGAGGGGATGTTTCGGAGGTGGTCGTCGTCGAGCTCGGTGACGGCTGAGGCTGGTAATGCGACCAGGACGGCGGCAAAACAAAAGGCGAAGAGCATGTCGGCAACGAGGGGTAGCACGACCATGTCATGTCGGACACGAGCAGGATCCGGCCGCAACAGGTTCGAGGAGATGGCCGTGTCGACAGGGACACGTCGAGAGCCTCGCGCGAATGACTGGCGAATGTCTCGGCAACAAGAGTTTCCATGCCACAACGGGGACACAGCGCCTCTCTATCATCAACAAATCCGTTATTTCGTGCGAGGCAAGAAAAGGGATTTCGTCTTCGGTTAACTGACTCACCTGCTCGTGTTCATGCGCGGACTGGGCCTGCCCTGAGACGCCCCTTGGGGGTTCAACCTGGTCAGGAATAGCCTCGAGTCGGCACAGGGTGTAGGGTTTAGGGGGGTAGCCGCGCACTGAGTGGGGCGGATTGGAAAGTCGTGTCATCTGTCAACCGAATGTAGTAAGTAGTCTGTCAACGACCAGAGCAGGTTACGGAGCACGACATCGCCCAGCAGCAGGTGCGTTGATCAAGTTCCGAAAAAGAACAATTATGTTGCGACATGCTCTCTCATGAATTGTTGCTCCGACGTATGGCTTCGAGCCATCTCGCCTCGACACACTTTCATCTGCTTGGCCGAGCCCAACTACTGGTCTGCATCCGTGGCCAATGTCATCGTCAATGGTGCATGTCAAGTCTCACCGCGAGACAACATGTCACGAAGCTAAATATAAGGAATATGACGCTGTGAATAATTATCATCAATGCACCCAACTCCATCGCGTAATGTCAATGTTCCTCGCTGTCCTTTTGTTCGTAGGTGTACATGACGCGCGTCTGTATCCGCTCAGTCCCCGGCTGGGAGAAGAAGATCAGAAATGATACACGACAAGGACAGAAGAAAGTGTCAAGGGAAAAAAAAAAGTACAAATCAATCCACATCCAGCTCCCCTGCTGGGGGCGCGATGCCCTCGTCCATCCACTTGCGAAAGTTACTATTCTGCTCCTGGACCTCATCAGGGCCCATGTCCTTGGTCCATGGCGAGTTATGAACCATCTTCTCCACCAGCTTGCTTTCTCGATATGTGCTGATGCTCTTGACGTGCTTCCTCAAATCCTCCTCCTCCTCGTCCGTCTTGGGCAGTCTGCCATAGACGAAGTATTCCCCCGTGTCCGGTTCCCACACCATCTTGGACGTCTTGAGGCAGATCCCAGTGATCAAGCTCTCTTCATACAGAAGCGGCTTTGGAATATCGTCAGAATCCGTATCTGCATCACCGGACGGAAGATTACGCGTAAGCACCACTTTTTGCAGCTTGAGTCGTGGCACACCCTCCGTTGGATCAACACGGATATAACATGAAACATAGTACTGCCAACGCTCGCGCAACTGCATTTCGTCCATGAAGAATGTCGTGTCATCACGCTGCAACCATCGTACGGTGGCTTCGGCTTGAAAAGGAAACTACGTCATCAGACGTATCAGCACAAGGCCTCACCAAAAGCACCATCGCATCTTCACATGATTTTGCCACTTACCCAGCAGATGACGAACATATCGCCGTCCTTGACACATTTCTCCGCGAATTTTCTTTGCGCAATCTCCGTCTGAAAGCTGGTCTCGAGCTTGTCCGACGTGCTGAAGTACTGGTGGATGAGATCGGGAGTCTTTTCCTTCGCGTCAACGCTGCTGCATGTCAAGGCCAATCGACATAGCGTCTTGAGGAGGTCTTGAATGGTGTACAGCTTCCAACCATCCCCCAAGTAATAATGACGCAGGACATCTTGGTACCGGTTCTCGTCAACGTCGCCCGAGATGTAGTCCTCGACCAGCCCCATCGTCTTGGTCCAAAAAGTGTCAGGATCGTCACCTTCTTGGAAGAATGTCATGTGATTCTCAGTGAAGCCGATATCCCGCGCCGGTCGAGGTTTGTTGAGTCTTTGGATTGCAGCCGAAACCAAGTCTTTGCTTTCCTTGATGTCCAATAGGCGGCTATACAGGGTCTGAAAAATGCTGAAGAAGACGTAAATGACCTGATTGCTGAAAAAATTGTACCAGGGGCGGGCGAAGAAGCCGTCGCCCTTTGGCGGGCCATCCTCGTCCAGCCAGGCACTATCGTCGCCAACGACAACTGCCTTGGGGAGCGTTGGCATCCAGCAGACATTCGGAACTTCAGGGGTGGCCGCTTCTTCGTCCGGGGCATCAGCCATTTCCTCTTCATTTTCGTTTGCTGATGTGACATCAGGTGTCGTTTCCTTGCTGCCAGAAGCGGCCGTGTCCTCCTTACGACTCCTGGGCTTACTGCCGTTGCGCCCAGGGTCCAAGACGCCGCGAAGCAGGTCACCTTTTCTGCCGTTGCGGCGACTGCGTCCATTGGTCAGCTCCGCGGGAATATCATCCAGCTCCTCCTCTCCCGAGTCAGGCTGCATCCTCGGAAGTTTGTCACGGTACATTTTTGGTGGAAGATCAAAGAATGCCGGGATGAACGTCTCAAAGAATTCCAGGATTCGTTCCTTTTCTTGCGTGCTGTGCTGGCCGTTGTGCATGCTGTATAGCATCATGAGACGCAGCAGCTGCAGAATGACCTCCTTTCGACTGAAGTCCCAGACCAACTGGTAACGAGGTGCTTTGCCATTGAGGCTGCGCTGTCGACGCTGCTCTTCGTGCTTCGTCTTGATAACATCGACGAGGTGTTTCGCAGTGAGGTTCCTCTTATCATTGGACTTAACAAGGATACCCATGTGGTCTAGACTCTTCAAATGCATGTTTTCGGTCTGCGCGTGCCACACCTTCTCCCATTCTCGCTGCGAGAAACGCCACTCCTCGTCTTTTTGCTTCATGCGGGCCAGCAAGACGGGCACAACATCGAATGGGTGGTGATACAAGTCGTTCACGACATCGATTCCCCTCTCGCCGTAAATTTTTTTGCATATTCGCTTGAATATTGAAGTACTTTGCCCGCCTAGCGCCGCGGGCATTTGAAAGTCTTCCCTTTCATTGTAGGGCATGAGAAGCATTTGCTGTGCGATAGGTTCCAAGAGCTGTATGCATTTCAGGTTCGCTTCGATGTTGAAATCATAATCGTGCCGCTCTTCCTCGATCCGATGGAGTCCTTCTTCGAACTGATTTTTTCGGTGGGCAACGAAACCGGAGTCTTCGCTGGCCCAGGTCGGGTGGGAGGCCCATTGGTCGTTCAAAACCGAATTACAGAGATCGTCTCGTCCACTGCAGGGTTTTGATCGTTCTCGCTTCGGAAGAAGTCGATAGCTGGGCCCGTAACCTCGGCAATTGCTCAATGAGAGCTTTTCGACAGGAGGAGCAGGTTGGTTTTCGATGACAACGTCCTGGGCATCGACACCGACGAAAGCCTTCCAAAACGTCATGAGTTCGACATTGGCGCCAATGAACAATTGTCCCTTGTGAAATAACGTGTTGCGGTCTATGATGTTTTGGCTAAAAAGATTGCAAAGCTTCAGAAATTCGTTCATGGATGACCTGTTGCCGAGGAATTTTTTCACTCGTTCGAAGAAAGCAATCTCTTCATGGTTTGACGTCATCGACGATCGAGGAGGATAAGGTTCCGGCATGATGGGTGTCAACGTCGGCTCAATGGCTGAATGTTCTGTTGTGACTCTATTGTGGCTCATTCTGGAACGTTTTCCAGTGCTTCCATTCACTGCCCCCGATATAACTCTATTTGTGGTGTTGACGTCAGGCGTACTTGCGTCGATGCCGAAGATTTGCTTGTCGCCCCTCGGTCGTTTTTTGCTCTCTTTGCTTGCACTCGCAGGAGGCGCAAAGCTGCCTAAAGGAGGCATCTTGGGCCCATTCTGAGGTGTTTGACTTACGCCCGTTGTTGCTCCGTCGTCACCACGTCCAGGGGTAGCCTTGCTTTGTCCAGCTGATTCGGGCAGGAATTGTTTGAAATCTTCCAAGAGATCTGGAGCCGCGTTGAAGAGAGTCGTCACTTGAGCGTAAACGTCTTGAATAGGCTTCTGCTCCCTCTGGTACGTCTGAAGAATTTCGAGAAATTGCTTGTAAATTTCCGGCTTGTCTTGAAAACGATTCTTGATCTTATTCACGTAGCTGATGGCATGATTGAACTCGACGGGACCTCGGCGCTCCATGTTTGCCTGCGTGCCTGCACCGGCGTTTGGGCCACCGGGGCCTGAGGCTGGAACAGGGGTGCGTCGAGCACCAGGAGCGTTTGTGCCCGATGTCGTTCCTGGGTTTCCGGGCCTCAGTGTCGGACCAGAGCTGTCGAAAGCAGAGTTCTGAGCAGCGGCTTGAACAAAAAGATTTGCGCCGTTCTGAACGGGCGTGCTGAACCTTGCCTCGGGACTCTCGACACTGTGTTGCGAGCGCGTTGGCCATTGTCGATCATGTTCCACGAGCAATGGCTGACCGGCCAGACCACCTGGTCCCTCCTGACCACCACGTCCTGTAATGGACTGAACTGTTGTGCCCATCGGAGTGGTGACTCTGATCGTATTGGGATCGTTACCTGCGCCGCACTCTATTCGGTAGCCTGGAGGTAGAAACGTGTTGAAGCCTTGTATCAAATTCGGATGGCCTGCGAAGAGCTCGGAAACGCGATTGATTACCCCTGGAGTATCGATACTAGTTTTTGTCAGGCAATGTTTACGGTTAAAAAGTGGCCCTTTCCCCAGGCAGTATGCTTACGATTGGCTTTTAAAATCTTTCATTATGTCCAGGAAGCGATTGTAGACGTCGGACTGGTCTTGAAACTGTACTTTAACCTGATCCAAGTATGTCAATGCGTCCTAAGTCACGCAGCGTCAGCATGGGGAGCGACTGATTAAGATGCGCTGACAAGACAATAAATAAACAAAAAACAAGGCACAGCATGCGCAGCCGATGATCAAAGGTGAATATGTGGAAATCTGTGAGGACGCAAAGAAAGTAATTCTCTCGCTTCAATACGAAACATTCTGAAGGACCTCATCTCGACCCAAGTGGGAGCGATGGGAGCTTTCATGTTTCCATGTAGTCCATGTAGCGTTTGAGAACAGCTTCCAAAACACGCCTTTCGACGCTGCTGATATACCGACAGCGCAACAGCCTCGGAGCAAATGGAAACGGTGGTGAAGGAGGCGATGCAAGAACGACTTGCGAGTGACTTTGCAACCCTCGCCAGCTCTCGATACCGCTGAGAAGGGTCACGTCTCTCAGATCCGCGCGTCACTCTGAATGTACTGCCAGTCACACCGCGCTACGGCGACGCGCGAAGACCTTACTAACGCCGAGAAGGGATCGAACGTGGAGAGAACACGGCGTACACTTACATTCAAGATCGGTTGCTGACCCTGTGAGATTCCGCCAGGGATCTGATGTCCAACCGGAGTGACACTAGCCATGGGATTTCCAGACACTTTGGCTCCGCGCGAACCATCTTGAACGGGCTGGGAATGAGGACCAGCTCCAAATGCAGGAGGCCCCGAGTTTGTCACAGACAGGGGGGGGTTTGGCCCTCCCTGGCCATGGCCGATAGGCGCATAAATCTGATGTTGTGATCCATTGTTACCCTGCGACGTGCCAGCACTGGCCACTCCGTGCTGTTGAAGAGGTCCGCCAAAATTGATTGGGGGAGGGCCAGGATGTACAAGCAGGACAGGATTTGACGGCGGCGGCGGCGGATTACCGCTATGGTTCGCAAGAAGACCGCCGGGACTATGGATGGCGCCGGATATGCGAGAAGCAACAGGTTGGTGGATGGGGATGGAAGCAGCATTGCTCTGGTGAGGCGCTGCAGGATGGACGGATTGCTGGAACCGGTCGGCCTGTTCTCTTCCGCGCTCACGCTCGCGTCCCGGGTCTCGTCGCATCTCCTCGTGTTGTTGAATAGCACGATGACGCTCATCTATCTCGCGATCACGGTCGTAGGACGCGCCGCCATTGCGATTGTGCAAAGTCTGACTATTCATGGTGGTCTATGGTGAAGTTAGCACCTATTTTGTCAAGATTGTTTTGGCCAGAATAGAAAAGACACCGAGAAATGCGTGACTTTTCCTTTCCGCGGCATGACACCCTTTTGATGAGGCTGAGTCTTTGGCACAAGTTTTTTTGATTCGATTCGACGCAGTGCCAGGGGCAAGACAGCGTATTCGGCACTTACAACTTGTGGGCGCAACCGTCGAGTGGCAGCATCTGGGGTATAGACAAAACTTGCAACAGAGAACTGAGCTCTCCTTTCCCGGAGCTGCTCGTGACCCCAGGCCAGTTGGAAGTGTGCAAGAGCCGACTGAGAAGGCAGAGTCGAGGGAACACGCCGCAAGCTCAAAGTCGCGGTGCAAATCCCTGACGAGCTCGATTAGCAGCAGATTGGGGCAGGTGACGAAACCGAGTTGGGTCTCCCTCAGGATGCACGGCCGATAAGGCGGGTCACGTGCTGATAAGCGCACGTACGTCGTCAGTCTCCAAATGCGGAGACCACAGGCTTCACGATAGAATGAAGTCGGCAGAACGGAAAGGTAGATAGCTTCAGCACACGTCTTATGCATTCTATCGCTTCCCAGAGTTAACCGTTTCTACGAATGCTACGACCACGATGCTTGATCTGACCCAAAAACTACCAATCTGAACATTGTAACATCAATTTTCACCTGCCCCCCCCTTCTTCTTTGTCAAGGTGCTGCCTCACACTTGGAGGTGAGCATTTGAAATCGCCAATACAACGTACGAGGTACTTCTATCAGGCGATCACAGAGATCGGGTGTTCGGCAACATCGTTAGCTAGCGAGACACTTTCACCCGATGACATCAACTTATTGAAGCTCAATCTGGACAAGAATCTGGTGTGTGTACTGGAGTCGTTATTCGTGGAGATGAGTTGTCTAATGTACCAGAGCGTATTCACGTATGGCATGCTAAGCCTGTACTTCGTAAACATCAAGGCCTTGGCTTTCCGACAGGAATGCATTGTTAGATTCCAACGTGTCCCAAAACGACTGCAATCTAAGGGGTTGTTCTGCCTGGGATAGGCCAGAGATGTCATCAAAAAGCGAATGAAATTGGGTGTGATCTGAGCGAGAGTGGATTTCAGCCCCATGTGCACTTGAAGATTCGAGGTGAGATGGCCTTGGAGCGCCCTGTTCGTGGGCAGCTGGCGGCTCGGATGGACACAGGAGCACTTCATCCCCTTGGCCCAGACCGATTGCGACCGGGAGATTCTCCGAGCGCGGGTGGCCGAACTGCCTAGGCACATTTGGTACTCGAGTTCGCCCACGGCGTGGACCTGGTTCTCGAAATCCCAGCTCCATTTTGATCTTTTGGCGTATGTCATCCTTCTGCTTCATCATGATGCGCAGCGCTTCGGGCGAGGCATCACATCGATGTGTCCTATATTTGCTGGCTATGGTAAACGGCGTGGAGCATGACGGACAAGTGATATCTATTTCAAAGTCTGCCAAATGAATTACACAACGTCAGTCGATTGTACTTGATGGAAGGGGACTGACTTACGCGTTGCGTAATGCCGTATAAGCTCTTGCATTCTCAGAAACTTTTTCCTTTTGCATCGTGGATTTGGACATTGGAATCTCTTGCGTTGTAGTTGGTCCTTTGGGACCTTCGGGCGATCGTCATTTTGTGATTGTTGGTGTTGGCCCCTGCTGATGCGATCTGCATCGTTGGAATCGACGGAGTGGGAATTTCTCGAACTGATATTCGAAGCATCGGAAAAATCGGATCCATCCAGATCATCTGATTCATTCCAAGTATCACATTCTCCGAGGGCGACTTTGGAAATCAAGCAGTCGGAAACATTTAGTCTGTTGATTAGGGCTGACACCTGGAGCTATGGGATAGTCAGCTTCTGGGTCGCGGTCCACGTACATTGATTCATACCTGGTGCTTTTTCACGTGGCTTAGTGTATCACTCGGCGAATGGATCTTTCTCGAGCAAACGTCACATTTGCTGAAGCGGTGCGCCATGATGAGCAGTGCGCAAGGCTGACACTGGAACCTCACAATAGCGCGACAAAGTGGAGATTCGCCTTAGTTTGGCAGATTGACGTCGTTCGGGAGTTTTCCTACTTGGCGCTGTAGAAAATTAATACTCGGCGCC
>JARJRV010000172.1:0-82935 GCA_030783925.1 Aschersonia sp. MBC 735 | reverse complement strand
TGTCCGGTCCGTCTCGGTGTCCAGCACCACCTAATAGGTGGGGCGTGGCACGATTAGTCCTCCATAAGCAACATGTACATCTACGCCAAGAAATCTGCAAGAATGGATCTACTACGAACTGGTTGCCGTCTTGGCTCAACCGGTGAGATGACGGCCCCTGAAGCGTAGACGTCACGCATCTTCCCGCACTGTCGGATCTGTCTTGACAGCCGTCGCGTTGCGTGCAATGGGAACTGAGCATCGTGCAGTGCTCGAGCTTTTGTCGATACGGCCCAAGCACACAGTGTGGGCTCCCGGCTCCGTACTCGGGTAAATAATGGCTTTTCATGCGTGACTGCCCTCTATCGTTTACCGGTAACGGAAACTGAGAATGCCATCACGAAAACTTCTTCCACCCGTGACAGAAGCCCTCACTGTCAGGGGATGAAGCATGTGGATCCCTGAAATGTGAGGCTGCGTCTAATAGGACCAGTGGCGTCTTGCTAGTTGCGTGGCCTATGGCGTGGCCCTGATGATCCAATTCAATAAGCCAAGGTATCACACTGCATCGCTGATGCAGTACGGCATGTCAGGTTGTCATATGCTCTCACTGTCATTTTGTGTTGTGGTCTCGATGCCGTCGACTTGTCTGACCCCATAAGCTGCGCGGGTAGACACATCGTGCCGCTCCAGCCTGGCCCACACAGCCACCACGCCATGTGCAGCGTGCATATCGCAAATGTGCGTGACAATGTTCAACAACCTGAGAATCCTGGGTCTGCTCAGGTTGCTTGTCCCATGGACTTACTGGAGCGAACTCTGGAGTTTCAAAGGAATACTCACTCCAGACCGACACCATGACTCGGTTGTAGCAATTATCCTATCTTGGCCCCGCTCTTCCATGGCCGAACAACAAACGGCCCGACAATGATCCTGCTGTCCGTTCTCGCCCCCAATCGAAGGCCCCATGTCAAACAGGGGTCCTCTGAATAAATCACGACTTGTGTCAAGCTGGCCTCAAAGCAGGCGCATCAGCCCCCCCTTGCAAAAAATTACAGAAAGAAACAGAGTCCAGCATCAACACGGTACTGGCAATCTCATCCGGGCTGTCCATCGCGTCAAGCGATCAATTGCTTGCCAGAGCAAACCAAAGGACCCTTCGACAAACGCATCGCGCCAGCCGACAGTCGGCCGCCGCCGCACGATGGCTAACTTTGAGAAACACGGCCTCGACGAGGGCAATTTTGGCGCCAAAGGCAGCATTGTCAGCGCATTTGATGCCTTCCGTACGTTCCGTTCACCACTTCTGTCACTCCTCTGCCATCGCATGGAAAAAGAAGAGTCCGTCCGCTCGAAGCTAACATGCCACTTCCTCGCAGCCAAATCCAAACCGCAATACGTCACGCGCACCGAGGGCGGCGGTAAATGGACCGTCGCCATGGCCGTGGTATCCCTCTTCCTCGTGTGGGCCGAAATCGCTCGGTGGTGGCGCGGCTCCGAATCCCACACCTTTGCCGTCGAGAAGGAGGTTTCGCACTCGATGCAAATCAACCTCGATGCCGTCATGCTCATGAAGTGTGGCGACCTGCACGTCAATGTGCAGGACGCTGCGGGGGATCTCATCCTCGCCGGCGAGAAGCTGAACAAGGACGAGACCAACTGGTCACAGTGGGTGAACCAGAAGGGCGTGCACAAGTTGGGCAGGGATAGCGATGGGCGTGTCGTCACCGGCGCGGGGTGGCAGGACTTTGATGACGAGGGGTTCGGCGAAGAACACGTCCATGATATCGTTGCGCTGGGCAAGAGGCGCTCTAAATGGGCCAAGACGCCGCGCGTCCACGGACCGCCGGACAGTTGTCGCATCTACGGAAGCCTGGAGCTGAACAAGGTCCAGGGGGATTTCCACATCACGGCCCGAGGACACGGCTATCGCGGCGGCGATCAGCACTTGAACCATGACAGTTTGTCTTCCTTCCCTCCCTCATCCTCTGCTCACCCGCTTGACGTGCCATGACTGATGCCATCATCTCCCCCCCTTTTGTCTATTGACTAGGCTTCAACTTCTCACACATCATCTCCGAACTGTCCTTCGGCCCGTACTACCCCTCCCTCGTCAACCCGCTCGACCGCACCATCAACATTGCCGACAGCCACTTCCACAAATTCCAGTACTACGTCTCCGTCGTCCCCACGCGATACAGCGTCGGCTCCCGCTCCATGTGCACCAACCAGTACGCCGTGACGGAGCAGAGCAAAGCCGTCTCTGAGTACTCCGTGCCAGGCGTCTTCGTCAAGTACAGCATCGAGCCCATCCTGCTCTCGGTGCACGAGAATCGGGACGGCTTCTTCCGCTTCGTCTTCAAGCTCATTAATGTGCTTTCTGGCGTTTTGGTCGCTGGCCACTGGGGCTTTACACTGAGCGAGTGGTTTCGGGAGGTCGCCGGGAGGAGAAAGCGTGTCAGTGGCGGGGAGGGCTTTTTGGGGACCAAGCACGGCTTTGATGCTTGATGGCATGGCCCGACGTGGGGGTTTCTTCTTTTGTTTTGACTCGAGTGGCGGGAAGGGAAGGGGCGCATGTGTTCGCATATTTGGAGCGGCGTTGGCACTTGGTTCTTTACATTCACTATTGCTGAACTTTTGGTTACTAACATTGCAATGGGGCTCATTGCCACGAAAGATTGTCGATGAAAAATGGTGCTTGAGACTCATAGACGGTGGTTGAGATGGCTCTAATTACTGTACAAATTTCGCTTTTCGCAACCATGTATCCTCTGTATGATACGCCCATTGGCATTCCCTTTCGATTATGACCCTGAAACGTAATATGTTCGCCATGAGAGAGTACACATGTTGTCAGGAATGGACCAGGCAAATGCCATGGAATAACGACCTATACTTTGATGCGATGCAAAAATTTTTGGGCGCCACAGATTGGCATGACCGTTGCCCTCTAGCTCCATAGGAGAACCAACCTTCGACTTTACTTGGCGTCCTTCTTGGCTTTGTCGACGATCTCTTTCCCCTTTGACGATTGCTTTTCCAAGACTTTCTTAATCTCCTCGATCGTCTCTTTGAGCAACTTCTCGCCCTCATCCTTATGCTTGTCTGCAACTTCCCGAAGCTGTTGTAGTTTCTGCAAGACATCGCCACCCTGTGGGACCAGTTTCAAGTACTTGTCGAGACCAAGGCTGTCGCTGATGTCTGAAGACTTCGACTTGACCTGCTCAACCGCGCCGTCAACGTACTTTTGGAGGTCCCCGAGGTCGCCTGACTTTTCCGCCGATCGCAATTTATCAAACAGCTCACTCAGATTCCCTTGCTTGAGGGCGTCCGTGTTTTTTTCGATGAGTTCCTTCACCTTTGGGTTCTTGTCCAAGTACGGCTTGGCTGCCTCCAGCCCCTTTTTCCAGGCATCGTCACCCAGCTGCGACACTTGCTGCAACTTGTCTTCGATCAATTTGCGAGCCTTGTCAAGGTTCGCAGCTGTGAGCCCTCCAGCAAACACATCCCTGACCTGTTTCCACGTCTCATCGACTTGTTTCTTGGCTTCGGGACCATACTGCTTGCTCATCTGTTGAAGCTTATCGACGCTGCCGCCAAACTTCTCCTTCACCTGCGGATGGTTCTCGAGGATGTCTGAGATTGCCTCTCCGCCAAGGCTTGCCAGCTTCTTGGATGTATCCGCCAAAACTTCGGTGGCTTTCGATAGGGTCTCGAGGCTCAAACCAGACTTGGACACCTCTTTGAGCTGCTTGTATGCGTCGTTGACAATCTTGTCTGCCTCTTCTTGGTGGTTCTCGCGGACCGTCTCCCAGTCTTTGAATGCCGTATCAACGTAGCTCTTCCCTCCTGGGACCCAAGCAGCATACGAGTAGGCAAATTGCTTCACAGCATTTACGGTCTGGTCTGCGTTGGGTGTGCTTTCCTGCAGTTTCTTGGCCGCTGCCTCATAGGCCTTACTGGCTTCGACGGCAGCCTTGTTGATCTTGGAAGCCGTACGCCCCGCCGGGGTAAAGGAATAAATGCCGTAGGCAACTCCCGCACCCACGACACCCCCGACGATGCCAATGGCAAAGTTTGAACCGCCTGCACCGCCTGACGTTGGCGCAGTGGACTGGAAACGGCGCGGAGGGTGACGTGGGACACCACGAGCCGCGAAACGCGTCGCGGATGGGGCAGAGACAGCCCTCCTGCTCAACTTGGTGGAGGCAATCATCGCTGCGGTTTAGCTGAAGAATCGATGGAGACGAGGTGAAGGATTGGAGATTTAGAGTCTGCGAGCGGACGAAAGCAAGTGAAGATGTGTGTACGCAAAGGGTAGCAGGAAACGATGCTGGAAAACGAAGGCGGGCCCGGCGAACCGTCAATTTGTATTTGATGCAAAGTTGCAAGACACAAACTATGATGTGCGAGTGAAACGGCATGCGAAATGATGACGGCATTTTTTGGCAGGAGCTCTGGCCAGAAGCTCGAACATCGTGACGTCAATAGCGGGGCCTTTGGCCCGGCATTGAAGCACCTCTGCGTCTCCCTCGCTTTTGGCGGCGAGGGCCGCATGTCTCAAGCAAGCGGGCTTGCCGAGATGCAGCTCTAGGGCCTGCAAGGACAGGAACGGTTCGCAAGAAAGCTTGATTTTGTTGTGTCTGAACATGTGCATGCAAATTGTCGGGAGCCAGGTTGCCAAGGGGTTCATGGCTCTGCATTTAGCACTGCCCTGCAAGGCAACCTCACCCATGAGCGGCAGGGCTCCTTCCTTATCGCCGAGGAAACGCCTCGGTCGTCCCCTCCCAGTCCTAGACAAAGCCAAACCACGAATGAAACCGCACCACGGCCAGCATAAGCATCAGCACCATGTTCTCTTCAAAGCCATGCGGGGGGCCACCCAACGCCGATTCGAGCGTCGCACCTCTACAACTCATGGACAAGCCGGATTTCTGTATCCACAATCTGGACTAGCGACAAGGGTCAAACCAAGGAAGGCGGGCAATGAACAAGTCTGGTTCGCCGAACACCTCTACGATCCGCGTTCGGGATGCGCTGTGATTAAAAGGACGCGAGCCCCTCATCTGATGAGGCTCCGAGCGACGGGAAACCTGGCTGCTGCAAAGATTCCATTTCAACCGTCAATTCATATCCCTCGGCACCATGGCGCAACAAGAAGCCACACCAGAGAACATGACAATGTTGCAGGCCTTCGAATGGTATGTCCCGGCCGATCAGAAGCACTGGAAGCGCTTGAAGGCACAAATCCCTCAGCTCAAAAGCTGGGGCATCGACAACATGTGGATTCCACCAGGGTGAGTGCATTTCTTGTCTGCCGGAAACACGAAATACTCATTCCGGGGCACAGATGCAAAGGCTCCGGCAAAGAGGGAAACGGCTACGACATCTATGATCTGTTAGTCACGACTCGTTCATCTCCGTCCTCTCGCAAGTCCATTGACTCAACCCGATCGCCGTCTCTAGCTATGATCTCGGAGAATTTGACCAAAAGGGAACCGTCGCTACTAAATGGGGCACAAAAGACGAGCTCTTAGACATGTGCAAGACGGCCACTGACAGTAAGGTCGGCATATACTGGGATGCTGTCTTGAACCATCGCTTTGCGGCAGACCACAAGGAGAAATGCGAAGCTGTAGAGGTCGACCCTGAGGACAGAGACAAGCGTATTAGCGATCCATACGAGATCAAGGCTTGGGTAGGCTTCGACTTTCCCGGACGGGGCGACAAGTATAGCAAGCAGAAGTATCACTGGTACCATTTCAGTGGTGTTGACTACAACGCTGCCAACGACAAGCAGGCTATCTACAAAATTGCAGGAGACAAGTCGAAGGGCTGGGCGGACGTACCGGATGTCGACAATGAAAAGGGCAACTAGTGAGCTCGTTCTCGTCAACGCCTGAGCAGCAGGGAACTTTACTGACCCAAGGTGACAGTGACTATCTCATGGGCTCCGACCTGGACTACGCGCACCCTGAGGTTGAAGCTGATGTTCTAGCTTGGGGTGACTGGCTCGCCCAGACCGTTCCACTCAAGGGTGTGCGGTTTGATGCCATCAAGCACTTCAGCGCAGACTTCGTGCGGAAATTTGTCAAGCAAATGGACGACAAGTATGGCAAAGGCTGGTTTTTCGTCGGAGAGTTCTGGAAGGACAGCCTCGAGGACATGAACAATTATCTGAACCGCATGGACCACCAATTCTCGCTCTTTGACGTCCGGCTCGTGCATAACTTCAGCTCTCTGAGCAAGGCGGATGGTGCAGATATTCGTCAAGTCTTTGACGGCACTCTTGTACAGTCTCGCCCAGTCAACGCCGTGGTGAGTGCTCCCTCACACCGATGAGAAGTGCTTCTCAACCAAACGTATGCTGAGCAATCCAAGACCCTTGTCATGAATCATGACACCCAACCTTATCAAGCTCTCGAGGTGCCCATCTCCGACTGGTTCAAGCCTTTGGCCTACGCCCTCATCCTTCTCCGTACCGATGGTTATCCATGTGTTTGGTACGGAGACTTGTACGGCATCAAAGGCGAGCATGAGTTTCCGCCTTCATGCGGCAAGAAGCTACCCCAGCTCATGCTATCCCGCAAACTGTATGCATACGGGCGTCAAGCAGACTACTTTGATTATGAGACGTGCATCGGCTGGGTGCGCTACGGTACACACGATCGCCCCGCTGGCATGGCTGTGGTGCTCAGCAACGCCGGCCCCGGAACCAAGCGGATGCACGTGGGCGAGATGCATCATGGCGAGAAGTGGACAGATGTTCTGGGATGGTCAACCGGCGAGGTCGTCATTGGCGAAGACGGCTTCGGCGACTTCACCTGCGGACAGTGCAGTGTGAGTGTGTGGGTGAAGCACGACGCCCAGGACCGAGAGAAGTTCACCAAAGAATTGTGAGTCCAATCTGCCCGCGCCCCTTTTCGAGTGTTTGGCCTATGGAATATCGGTTGTTGTCAAGGGGGGTGCTGACGCGATTATACTATAGTGACAGCGACATCTACAAAGAGTAACGAGGAAGTAGACTTATGCTGAATGCTGCTGAGGCTGGAGCTGCGGCCTTCCAAACAGAAAGGGTTGCAGAGGCGGGACGACTACCCATACCGGCTTTCATGACCTTCCTACTGGATAATGATGTACAGATTGACGACACATGAGTATGTCCGTCAAATTTGAGGTCGAGAAGCCAACCAACCTCGCAAAAAGCAGCATAAACGGCCAGATCACTCAATAGACTCCCTAGAAAGAATAACAAGACCCTGTCTCGTGTACGAACTCGCTATCAATTGTTCAATGCAGCTTACCGTGACCGATTTGTGCACACAAGTCACTCGGCCACCATTAAGTCAAGCCAACTTCCAGCAGCCCACGAAGACAATAAAAAGAGAGTCACTGTACACCACTACATCAGATCAACTCAAGACCAAACTGGTAACAACCAAGCTATATTTGCCATCTGGCCAAGTTACAAGACCGTAAAAGTCACAAACAGTGTCAACACCCGTCCACCCATGCCATCCTTCACCCCGTATCCCAACGTCCGCACCTCTCTAGAACGGCATGGGCTATGCAACGCAATGACCGCGTGGCTGTGCACGTCAGGAGCAGAGGCCATGGCAGTGGAGCGGAGACGGCATGTATGGCACTGGGGGTCCAGACATGACACGACCATAGGGCGTATGTGGCTGGGATATCGGCTTGTCACTGTGGCCTTGAATCAGTACGACGGGGGTAGTGGCTTTGTCTCTGTCGTGACAGGCTTTGACGAGGCACAGTCAAACTTGTCAGATCCAGCCTTGGAGAAGGTAGCGACCAATCTCATGATCGGTTTCGTTACTGGTGTAAGATGGTGATGTGGTAAATACGGCATGTATTCTTGAAGCTGTCAAACTGGTGCTGAGCCTCCTCTATGTAGATTGAGTCACAAGGGAAAGACAGCACAATGGGGCTCCAAGGTACATGTTTCACAGAATCTGCATAAGACGGGGGTCAAGTCATGCTTGACACTGCAGTCGTCTTGCCTGCGAATTGGGGCCAAGGGAATTTTTTGAGGATGTGTACACAAGAAAAGAAATACTACAGGGTGTTTACATTGCTTGTGGTGCAAGACGGCCGAAACGCTGCTTGGCACCGCAGCTGTGAATTGATCCCGAGGAAATCTATCTAAGGTCTGAACATAAGGAAAAACAAGAATAGAATTGCAAAAACGAAAACTAGATGGTAGTAGACGAATGCAGGACACGGACAGTGCGGCTTGGTTGGCTTGGAGATCACCACGTGGGATCAATCATTCCTCCCCTTTCTTCCAACATGTCGTGTTTACCCTTCTGCTGTGAAAAGCATTGCGAGGGTCAATTCTGCTTTTGAATCTGATTACGCCCTCAGGAGCACCCGACGTTTGACGAAGCCCTCAAAAGGTACAAAATCGTCGGTATTCTGATTTGACGCTGCGCCATGTTGTGTACTGCCGACTGGGTGAGACTGAGGGGCTGCGTTGACAGGCACATTGCTGTCCTCCGAGGGGCCTCCAGCAAGATGAGCCGCTGGAGGTCGGGCTTGAAAGGTTTCCTCAACTGGCACGGGGGCCAGAGGGACATTTTCAGCGGGACGTGCGTCATGCTGGCCTGAGCTGCGCGCTGGAACGGGCATCATCTGCTCGGGTTCTACCGACGGTGCGACAGCAGACACCATGTCAGAGTTCGGAGACCTCATATGAGAGTTGACTGCCTCGGTTTGATGTTGCTGAGGCCTTTCTGCTTGAACAGGAGCTGGGACATCGTGTTCCACGTGGCGTGCGCCTTCTTCTTGTGAGCCGTGTAGTGGAACGGGCATTGCCTGATCGTGATTTTCGGACGCTACGACGACAGGTGCCCTATCGAAGTCCGAAGAGCTCGTATGGGAATTAGGTGCCAGGGGCCGATCTTGTCCATGTCCAGCAGCATGTGCGTCATGTCCTCTTGGATCGCGTGCTGCTTCGGCCGCTGCCTCGTCGTGGTTTTGCGAGGCCGGCACGAAAGGTCCCATGTTGAAGTTGGAGTGGCTCGTAGCTGCCTTGTCTGCGTCAGGGTCATTTTGCTGGGGTCTATCCGGCAGACTTGGTGCTGGGTGACCATCCTCAGTGGCATGTGTGCTGTCATCCCCGAAGGCAAGCATCCTATTCCTATCGGAGGATGGTGTAGAAGGCTGTTTTCGGACGGGAGGCAGTCTCTGCGGCGTTTGATGCTGGGTTGGCTGCTGGGTTGGGCGTTCAACTTGCGGCCTAATATTGTCCTTGTTACCGACAACAGGACGGTGGCCGGGCCGCTGCTTCGGCTCTTGAACCTCATTCGGCTGTGGCACCGGCTTTGAATTCTCTGCCTCCTGGGGATACTGTGGTCTTGCGCCAGTCTCATGTGTCCCTGTTGGACGCTCAATTGAAGCAGTCTTGGTCTTTGACTTGGCGTGTTCGTCGACAGGCCCATTCGACATAGCGTGGTTGTCCCGATGGCCAGTATTCGCATGAGTAGAGTCGTTGTTGAGCTCGTCTTGGACACGATTTTGCTTATTATTGGGGTCTTGGACCGTCCCAGGCTGTGGAAAGCCCTTCGGTCCCTGGACTTCCTCGATTCCCTCCTGGACTGGAACCTCTGACTGATCCGTCTTAACTGGCACCTTTGGCTGCTTTGTCTGTTCCTGGACTCGTGTAGCCGTGCGATCGCTTGTGACTTCATCCTGAACTGGAACCACTGGCTTAGCTGGAACCTTCGGCAGTTTCGTCTTAATTGGAGCCTTTGACTGTTCCGTCTGTTCCTGGCCTCGTGAAGCCGTGCGATCACTTGTGACATTCTCATCGTCATTCTCATCGTCCTTCTTGTCGTCCTTCTTATAGTCTTTCTTATCCTCCTTTTTAATCTTCTTCTTATTCTCAACCTTCTTTCCCTCCTTCTCCTTCTCCACGTTGGTCTCTGAGGGGTTGAAATTGTCGTTCTTTGGCTGTTCTTCGTCCAACTCTACCTTCGGCTCCAAGTCTGTCGATAAATCCTGACTCGGCTCACGGTTGCCATGATCTTTGGGTTTTATTTCCTTCTTGTCACGATTATTCTCCATCGGTGGGTCCAGACTCTCACCATCGTCTTCTACATCGTTGAGTGTTGTCCGAGCCGGAACTCCCCCCGTCGATTCTGGTAAGGCATTAGTGGTGGTCTTCGTGCCATCAACTGCTGGGCCCTCGGTTTTGCTTTCCTCTTCCAGCCCGTTGTTATCCCCGCCGGTGACCCTGTCGCCTCCAATTGGCTTAGGCGAGATCGATTGATCGGACGCCTGGTCCGTCTGCCCTGGGGTCGGTTGATTGGACGCCTGGTCCGTCACTTCTGGGGTCGATTGCTCCCCCACCGAGTCATCTGTCCCTGAAAACAGCTTCTGATCCTCTTCATACTGATTTTCATACTGATTTTCCAACTCTTCCCAGTTCTTGATCGGTGAATTCCAGTCCTTGGGCTTTTCCCTGTTATCCTCGATAGAAGGTCCGGAGCCATCCTTCGCGTTGTCGATGTCGCTCTCGCTGCAGTTTTTGCTGGCGGCATGAGCAAACAGAGACCAACTTTCAGCATGGTCTATATTTGCCACCGATTTCTTGACCGACAACATGCCATAACCTCTATCGACCGTATTGCAGAGCGTGTGCGACAGCTCGTGAACTAGGATGGAGCCGACATCTCCCTCGCCGCACTTTGCTTCTTGAGGAATCTTGAAGAAATAGTCGCAGAGATATACGGCATCACCCCCGTGATAGGTGCAGGCCACTATTTGAGAGGCCGCCGAGCATCCGCAGCGTGGTTCCTCTCCGCAGACCATGGCCACGTTACCTCTCAAGTCGACGCTAGAATTCCCCTTCGAATTTCCAGTTCCCGGGCCAGAATTGTCGTTGTTCTTTTTTGGCTCGTTTGTCCTTTCCTTCTGCCTTTTCTGGCGCCGATGTGCCTTTTCAGTTTCTTTGTTTTTGCCCTGGGAGCGAGCTTGTCCTCTGCATTCCTTGGCAATGGCCTCGTACCCGTCCTTCAGCGTCTTGATATGTGTCGGGTTTTTCCACTCTGTTTTGAAAAATTTTGCCAAGATAGAACTGTTTGCTTCGATAGCCTTCACGGCTGCCTCTGCTTGCTTGACGCACAGCTCTAAGCCTGTTGCGACCATTGCTCGACCCTTGCCATTTGCCTTATTATTGCAGCTTCCAGTAACGTATGACCGTTTGCCCAAAGTACTGTTCTCAACCGACGCATCCAGCATTACGTCACTGTAAGAGAAGGGGGCATTGTTCAGGCGTTCAGCTTTGAGGGGCACGCCGAAGGCGCTTTCCAGCTTCGCACCCGCGCTGCAGCCTGGATGAGCGTCGGCAATGGCGACCACTAGGGCCACAAGAAGAAGAACCTGCTTCATACTGATGACGAGTTGTCAAAGAGCCCAGCTCTGCTTCGCCAAACAAGGTGAGACAGAAAGGATGACGAAAGGGACGATACAACGGGAGAAAGGATGCAAACACGCCGACGGCTGGCTTGAAGATGCCGCCTCTTATATCGCAAGAGCATACAAGCTCAGCAACATTGCGCCGCACAGAACGCGACTTCAGATCGCTGACTCGAAGTGATCTCGTTGCCATCAATCTATAGTGAGCGGACCTGCGGTACAGTCGTTTCAAGTCAAGCAAATGATCACACTACGATATCCAGCAAGGAAAGCGAACGGACCAAGATTACTTTACTGCCTCATGCGAAGCTGTCCGAGCTGGTCCGCCCTGGCGCGATGACCAGTCCGATGCATCGCAGCTTGACAGGAAAAAGCATCGTCAAGACGACGATCAGCACCAGCAAAGAAGGACTTTGTAGCGGAAGCTTCCTGTTACGCGAATGATCATGGCATCTCGGTGACTTGTTTGCCCGATCACAGGATTCTCTCGCTGCGCCCCTTCACAGATGTGTTATGGGAGACCATATCGTTGCCAGGGGTACTCGGACTATGGAAGTGGCTGTCAATGCGGATAGCTGCACGTGGACGTGGACCTTTAGATGCGACACCGAAAAGGACTAAGCGCCGGCACGCGAAACTAGTTGGCTGCTACTATTCGTTGTGTTGACTCTCATATAAACTACTAGTCGCGGAGTAGAATCGAACGCTAGATAATGTGAGAGGAATTGGACATGGCGTCTGCTGGGATATCCATCCCTACGCCATTCTGACTGAGTTCCTTGGCACGGCCGACGAAACGGCTGATTTCCGCGTGGCGACGAAGCGCTTTCTTGAATGTTTGACGTGGCGGACCGAGCGTCCCGCCGTACAACGACTCAGCAACGGTCCTGACAAGTGGCTGAACCCCTATTTGAACGCGCGATTTTCTCTCCCAGCCGGTCCAAAAGTGCAATGTCAGTCGATCTCGTCCTGTCCCGGATCGACCAGATGATGGCTGATCGTCCTCGGCACGGTCGACGTACGTCATTCCGGTCACTTTCCAACCCGACAGCGTTCCCTGACCCCCTGAATGCATCTCCGCAAACAGCACAACCTCGTCGTCGCCGACTTGCGGGTCAACAAAACAGGCACCAAGAGCGGCTTCGAATGAACCACAAGTTATCACTTTGGTGCATATGACCGTTATAGACCTGGAAAGCTTCTGCTTGCTCGAATTATGCGTACGCTGGCTGATAGCTCGATCCCGATCCACAAAGGCCATGACTCGCCCTCTGCTACTGCATCGGACATACATGTGTATGTCGCGCGTGCACTGAAACAAGTCCGATCCCGCCAGGGCCAAGACTAAACGGGGCGTGGTGGACGGGATTCTGCGTTGTACGCTCTAGCGACTTGCAAATGCCATGATGATCCGAAGGCCGCCAGCGCAAATGACGTCGCTGCTCGCGAACAGCGTCAGTGCCGTCGGATTGGTCGTCATCGTCGTTGTCATCGAGCATGATCTTCATACGCTCTGTTCATCCGACGATGCCATCACGCGACGCGTACTCGGATGATGAATGGCGAAGCCGAAACACCTTTACTGCTGCAATGGTTCGGCGCGCTCGGAAGACGGCGTCAGATATCTTCAGCACGGCAAAGCCCAGCGCGATACGGAAGCGCAATGAATGAAATGCCGACGCGTCATTTTCGCTGAATCACAAGTCTTGCTTGAGTGATGGGCATGGAATAGCCTGGTTGCGTCAGGTCGAGCCGTCTGAACCGTCATCCATCACCACTCCTGCCCAGTCGCTTCATGATCGCCTCGCGGAAAAGGAGCACATCATAGGATCACAGCATGGAGACGGAAGGATGGAGGCCGCTTGTTTCATCGATATCACCCAGCGCCTTGTCCCCTCTCTTCGTCCGCGCGTGCGCTCGCGAGATACTGACTCAGGTCTCCAGCGGCTTTGCAACCGGCCTTCCAGGCTTGTCAGCATGTTTCTGTGCATGGATGAGAGGTCAAACGAGTCTTGCTGCGGCGCACGAACCTGTCTATCGCTCTTCATGCCCACATCTGCTGATAGGCATTGCCAATGTTCCGATATTATAAATAGCCCAGTCGCCCCTTACGAGGAGGCATCATGCCCGCTTGTCAATCAATCTGCCGCTGAGCACGTGCGGCGGCGCAGCTCGAAACGTCACTGTACAACCGCCAGGGCACGAAGCAGCGAATGGAACAAAACGGGCCTTCGCTGGATCAAGGTGATCCGGGAGGCGCGCATCCCTGCCGCAGTAATTGAGCGATCCGCCGCCGAAAGACCCCAGGAATCCTTCATGTCGAGTCATTCGAAGCACTGCAAATAGAGAGGCGTTGGCCTGCATTGGCAAGTCATGAAAACGACGCTCCACGACGAAGAGGGAGAGACCCTGTGGGAATGGTAGCCCGGCCTACGAGCATTGTCGACGGTCGAGTCGATAATCGTTCTCTTGGCATCACTTGCGGCTGTCGGTAGAAAGATGAATCGTCTTCGATGTTATAGAGACCAAATGGCAGGCGCGATCAGCCTATCGCGATGTTCCAGGATGACAAGGATCGTCCAACACCAGGCCGCGGTCAAGGCAGCCTTACTGAGTGGAGGATAAGATGAATCATGAGTCGACAAACGCTGATCTTGTCCGCGCTACCCTTTGCGCCGTCGCAGCAAACAGAATACCTGTCCATCGGGATGAGGCACTAAGTCGAAAAGTTGGGGCCTTACTTCTCCGATAGTAATGGCATCAGCCCAATCTTCGCCATGAATGGGTGCGAACAGTAGGTGGCTTCTCGTTGAAGCCGAGTGGCCAGTTTGAAAATGCGCCTACTAATGTGGTTGGCAGTAGGCAGCCGTCACTTACAACACCAGTCCCATGAGCTCGCGAGCAGAGCACGGGGGGGGGAGGGCTTCTAGCAGCTCCTCCGTTTGCTCTACGTGTATGAAGCCAAGCCCGTAAGCGAAAGCTGCTTTGTAGACGACAATGAGTCCACCAGTCATTGTAGTAAGGCATGTCACAACTTACTCAAACCTGCCCTGTCTTGTCACACGCAGCTGGGGCGGTCGGGTTTGGTGCCACCAAGAGAGGCCAAAGATGGAGGGTGATCAGTGGGCAGATTTCTCGCTAATTTGTCGTAGACGAGACCACTGATTCCATCGATATAAGACGATGGGCAAATCGCAGAGCATCGTACAGGATTGAGTCCTTCGCGAGACGTGCCTATCTACACCTCAGTCAGACACATCCATCCCAGTCCTGATACTCTGGCAAGGTCACACCGGAGACTTTTATTCCGTATACTCACCACGCAGCTAATGGCCCAAAGGATGTTAATGTCTATCGCCCCACAAAGATATTTGATCCTGCTTGAACCCTGATCAAGACTCTCGCCGTTGCCCGACACTAATGGCTTAGAAGTGACATTCACCCTATTGGGCAAATTTTTGATGCCATTACGCAACATGATGAGTAACGCCACGGAGATTGATGGCAAAGAACGGCCGGCAGTCAACAAAGAACTCACGCTTACGCTTACGAGTCGACCTCGCAGCTCAAGCCATGGTAGCAAAGACCAGGGGTCCGCCAGGGATGACAACGCAGGACGCAGCTGATGTTGTACTTCCAGGTCGCATTTTGGCCGTGCGCTTCCCCGTACCGTCCGGAATTGCTGACTCTTTGGTACTAACACGTCATGTCGCGGCGTCCCAGGAGTTTGGCGCGGTATGACAATTCGAGACTGGCGGGCAATGCAAGGCTCAGATCAATGTCGCGCCTCTGGGACGGCACATGGGCCTGCATTGAGCTTAACCAGACATTGATCGTGCTGACATCAGACAAAAGGGACGTCTTGGCCGTATCAGATTATCTCGCACTCAATGTCTATTCTGCGGGTGAGTGAGATACTGGGTTTCGACCCCTTCTTTCAGAGGGCCAGCCCTGCCGAGGCATCATACATCGACTACCATCAGGTGACGGTCAAGTGCAGCAGTCCTTCGCCGTATCATCAGTCTTTGGGGTAAGAAAGCGACAAAAACATGAAGACGAAATATCGATATCGGCCCCTGAAAGCGCTTTTCTCAGCTGAGGCTCCATCTTTCTTGCTTCTTCCCATCGCTCAAGCCGCGTCAGACATTCGTGATAACCGTGCAAGGCCCACACGTTATTTGGGTGATGTCGAGCGCGGATGCACGCATCATCGAACCCAAGATCCGCGCTGTACACAGACAGAGCCTCTTCGTATCGCTCCTGCTCCAGCAGCAACGCGGCAAGGGCATGGCGAGCCGGTTGCATCCATCCCCACGGCTCGCTGTACGAGAGCCCGTCATCTCGTTTGACCGCGAGGCGTAGGTGCTCGAATGCTTCGGTGAAGTTGCCGCGTCGATATTCGATCTCTCCGTCTAACATCGCTGTCGCAACAGGCAGAATGTCTGTGCATTTATTGGGGTAGTTGAGTCGAGAGTCTGGCACTTTTCGCACAGCATCCTGATACAGCTGCCTCTCGCGATCCGCCATTTCCACATCTCCAGTGGCTGCCCAGGCTACGCCCTTGGCATAGTGTGCGATGGCCGTCGTGACGCACATTAGATTCGAATCTGCCGGAAGGGCGAGCCGAATGATGTCCCGCCACATCCCGAATCTGACCATGACGTGCCATCGCACGGTGAAAAATACTTCAATAAAGTCACAGGAAGAAACCAGCGCATCATGAGGCAGAGACTTCTCCATGCGGTCCACGGTGTCAAGTGATATCTTTTTTTGGCCGGCGAACATGGACGCGAAAACGAGCGAGTCATAATCATGCATGCGGTAGACGGAGTAGAAGTTGTCTGCTCCATTGTTTCTCAGAAAATGCTCGTCGGCGACAATGGCTTTCTGGTTGGCCATGATTGCGGCAGCATAATCGCCGATGAGGATGTCTAGATGGGAGGGCATGTGCAACAAATGGCCGGCTCCTGGTACAAGGTCTCGCAAGTGATTGGCGGCTTTCAAACCTAGCTCAGGCGTCGGTGACATTTCTATCAAATGGATGTACAGGTGTAGCAGCCCCGGATGACGCAGAGAGTTTTGGTCCCCGAGCGCATGTTCTAATACATGTTTGGCAAGAATGGTCCGGGTGCCAGGGTTCGGTTCGCCGGAGATGAGGTCCCAAAGTTTCCACGGAGTCAGGCTGATCAGGGCGTCTGCGTAAAGGGCGGCAACATCGAGGTCATCAGGGAATTCTCGATATACTCTACCCAGGGCGTCTGCGTATGCCACGCTCTGCCTTGCGTATTGCTCCTTGTTAGAGGGCTTGTCGCTGGGATATCGCACCTGCACAGCCTGGATCAGAGCTTTTTCGACAGGCGTCGAGGCTGCAGATAGAGACAAGGCTTTCTGGGCCGCTTGGTGAGTTTCCCTGACGGCAAGCTCCAGATCATTGCCGAAAGCCTGCCATGTTCGGTTATAATGAGGACCCAATGCGTAAGCCAAACCCCAGAATGCCATGGCGCAGGTTTCATCATGTTGCATGGCGTTCCTGAAGCACACCGCCGCTTCTTGAAGATTGAAAGCATAAAGCCACGTCAGGCCACGGTTGAACCATATCTGCGAACCATCACTGTCAGTGGTGATGGGCCGCCCAAAAGAGCCCAGGTCATATTCGTATGCGGAAATATCGGAGAGGACCATGGTGCCCAGGGCAAATGTCTGGAAAGTGAGGAGTGATGCAACAGCATTTTGTTGGAATGCTCATCTCGTCTTTCGTTGCGATGGCGGGGGTGGTGGCAGCTGATTACGTCGGTCGGACAAGAGAGTCCGACAACGGACGGAGACCGATATCCGTTCAAAGGCCGACAACCGCTAACTTCATCACTCGTGATATGAGACGGGAAAAAGAATGGAAGAATCAGTAACGTGCGCGAATAGAGCTGGCATAAACAATCTACTAGGTCGAGACTGAGGTGACTTGTGAGGGTTTTGCCACCAAAATGCTCAACTTCTCAGGAAGGAGCACTGCACGGAGACTGCCTTGGCTTCTTGATGCTGACCGTTGAGTCAGTAGAACTCGTGCAGCTATTGGCCGGCCATAAGAAAGCAAAAGTGGACCTTACTGCTCTCTACTCCGTACTAAACTCCGTACTTGGGGCAAAGACTTGGAAGGTTGTCTTGTTCAAAGCGTCTTCGGAGCAACGAAACAGATGACCTATCCGGGTCCCATGGCAAAGGGGCGGCATCGGCCAGTCGTTACGGCGGCGATGCGGAAGCGCATTCATTTGATCCTTCCGGTCGAATCTTGCGCTCTCATGACGCAGGTATGTCGTGGGGATGATTGCGTGTCACGTCGCACCGCAGCTCACGCAAGACATCGTCGCAGGCGTACAATGGCAGCCTCTGCCCACAGCCATGCATCCCCAAAGGATTCATCTAATACATATCCGATGGCGCTGCAGAAGACCCGCAAGTCACTGATACTTTGCCTATGTATGACGGACACTTGTTATCAGACACCAATTCAATGGCGCCTTGGCCTGAACGGCGGCAATCACGCCATCGCAGAGTGAGGCATAAAGTAGCAGCATCTTCAGACCAACTTGGGCGACACGCAAGAAACTCGCAGCTAACACACGTTCTAAATAAACAGACTCTTTGATGACTAAGGACTTGGACAATACCTTAGCTCCCGCATCAGAAAGTAGCGGCACACTTTGTCTGTTGATTGAATCCACAACGCATGTCACTCGACTGCCAGTACGAGCTCACCCCTTCCCAAATCCGGAGCAAATATATTTTCTAGGTGCATATGCCACTGTCCACAGTATCAAATTCGCGCACCAGTGAGCTTGGCAGGCAGGGATCGGATATACATGAGATTTGCTTCCAGCCTCAGCGAGAAGCTGCGCCGGGCAGTCAAGGCTGCATTTCGAAATCGTGCTCATCGAGTTGAACCAAAGCACGCTGATGAGGATGACCTCGTCGAATGAGGACGACGACCTGCAGCAAAATACTGACAGAGAAGGCTTGATCACACAGCGGCTAGGCGAGAATGAGTCGCTGTTCCCCTCGACAGAGGTTGAGTGGAATCCACCGAGAGGGTTCATTTGGGTTCAGATAGCACTCATGAACAATGTGTTTCTCAATGCTTTTGATGGCACCATTATGGCGGCTACCTACGCCGTTATAAGCTCAGAATTCGGCGCGACAAACTCAGCTTCCTGGCTGACGACCGCCTATCTTATCTCATCCACGGCCGTACAGCCGCTTTACGGCCGAATTTCTGACATATTCGGCCGTCGGGGATGCTTCATCTTTTCGACAAGTCTCTTTGGCGTCGGTTGTCTGGGATGCGCATTGTCGAGCAGCATGACCATGCTCATCATCATGCGAGCCCTGACGGGCGTGGGTGGTGGCGGCTTGCATATCATGGCAACAATCGTAAACTCGGATCTGATACCCTTCCGCAGGCGGGGCATATACCAAGCTATGCAAAACGGCGTTTTTGGTCTTGGGGCCATTTGCGGAGCGTCCTTGGGCGGGAGCATTGCAGATACGATTGGATGGCGATGGTGCTTTCTCTTGCAGACCCCGGTCTCTGCATTTGCCCTACTAGTTGGCCGTCTGGTTCTTCGAGACCAGGCTGCTGGATTGATGCTGGCTCTAGACGAGGGTCTCGAAGTCATGTGGGAGCGTGTCGACTTCCTCGGTGCTCTGTTGCTCTTGGTGGCTGTATCGAGTCAGCTGTTCGCGCTTGGCCTCGGCGGTAACGCTCTTCCGTGGGATAGTGCCATCGTCGTCGGATGCCTGACAGCCAGTCTGTTTCTATCGATTATCTTCGTGCTCGTGGAAAGTCACACTCGGGCGATCCCCATGGTTCCCCTGCGCCTGTTGAAAGGACGGCTTCCAATCGCAACACAGTCGGCCAATATCGCAGCTGGCTGTGCAGCTTATGCGGTCAGATCTCCAGCCTGGACTTTTTCCATTACACGGTCGCTGAGCCGGAGCTGACCTTGACTCGATAGCTTCTGTTCATGGTACCATTGTTCTGTCAGGTGGTACTTTTGGAGTCGGCGTCAAAGGCTGGCGCGCGGCTGATCGTCCCGTCTCTGGCCACACCCTTCGGCTCTGTTCTTGCGGGTATCATCATGTCTCGCTACGGCAGGTTGATTGGCATGATGCGCATCGGTATCCTGCTGATGGCAATTGGCAATGGACTCTTGACTTCTCTGCGCTTTGAGGATTCCGACTGGAAGTACTTTGCATATATCACTCCCGCTAATCTGGGCCAAGGAATCGTGTACCCGTCCATATTATTCGCATCACTGGCCTCTTTCGAGCATGAAGGTACGTTGCGTACGATCATTCTGCGACGCCATACCACGCTTGTTGCCGCCGTATTCACAAACCCCCGATTCCTTACTAGATCATGCTGTGTGCACCTCCACCGTGTACCTGCTCCGATCGCTTGGGGGAGTCTGGGGCGTATCTGTCACCTCAGCGATCGTTCAGACGACTTTGAGCAACCGTTTACCAGAGGCTCTGCAAGATGTTCCTGGAAAGGAAAGAGTATGTAAACCCTTGACGTAATAAGGCCACGGGGCAAACATAATCAGAAATTGCCATACAATACGGGAAATGTACTGCTAATGCTATAACGTTTGCAGATAATCGATCAGATACGCCATTCAGCATCCAGCATTCATCTCTTCCCGGCAGAAATACAATCGACAGTCCGCCACGTGTATTACGAAGGAATTCAGCTGGCGTTTGCTGCCAGCACAGTAATAGCGATGATTGGCTTCGTGGCGTCGTTGACTGCCACGGCGTCAAAGATGCGGAGCACGCACTGATCTGCGACGTCTATTACATGATAGAGTAAAGGAGTTGAAACAAAGGCTTGATCAATGTGTCACTGGCAAGATCAACATACCAAAAACTCTTCTCCGACCCCAGGCGACTTGAGTATGATGAAGGGATCGTTGGGGATACGGTCTATTTTATGCTCGACTATGCATGCACGACAGCCAACGTGGGACGATTTGGCTTCATGCTCGAAGCTGCGTCGATGGATCGGTATGCGACCCGGAATCACCCCACAGCCCCATGCAAAGCCGAATTTGTTGCCGCCGAGGAAAGGGGGAGTGGCATAATTCGGACAGTGGCAGCCAATGAGAGCAATCTCTTCTCTTCTTTTCGGCGCCGCGCCGAACACTTGGGAAAGAGTCAAAAATGCTTCGATTCACCAGGCAGGATAGCGTATGGCATGAGGGACTTCGACGCACGCCTCACCGAGCAACCGTGAAGCTTAGGGGCCAGGCACAGAATGTTTGTGCGGCCTTGTCCCCCTGCTGCGATCGCCCTGGAAAACAAATCAAGGGAAAAGATGGAGAGAGTGTAATAATGGGTCGGGGAGACAGCTATTGCTGGTGGGCCATTCCGAGTTTGCAAATGAGCGGTAGGTTGGAGTTCTTATGATCCTGGCTGTGCAGCACTGCCCGACAACACGCCGCTTCGTAACGTCTTCCCGTTGCGGGCTGGGGTCCGTCATAGCGATTTCCCTTTGCAGTCGATCCTCCGCCTTTGATTCGAAATAACTCATGTGGTAGCGTCACGTTGTTGGCAGAATCGAGCAGTGGTTTCCGACTAGGACACGGATGCTACTGACCATTTGCCAAGATCAAGCAGCGTTTGAAGGGAGATTGACTGTCATGGAAATACCTGTTGTCATGGGACTCCGGGGTTGCCTTGGGAGCCTGATGGAAAGGAGACAGCAGAGATGTGACGTGGAAGCCCAAGTTGTGCCACCATCCTAATTTGGTCCATGGGTGGTGGCCGTCCCCAAGCCCGAACACGTTCCGACCGACCAAGAAGCGAGTCGACAGGGAGTCGGATGCTGGCAGCCCTGATGAGGGCTCATGGCAGGACGAAGAGCCCCCCTTCCGCCCTTCTCCTCCCCTCCTTTCCCTCCCCAGGAAACATGCTGCCTGTGTTCACGCGCCTGGAGCGCATATGCGCGTCGGTCCGACCTGCCAAGTCGACGTAGCATCGCTGATAAGTCGCCTTGTGGGTCGAATCGCATTTTCTGGAAAGCCCAACAAGAGTGATGGCTTTTCCCTCGCTCCGGACAGGGATGGAAGACTTTTGTGCTGAGAGCGCAGAAAGGCCTCTTGCGGCTTTGATTGATGCTTGTTGCTCCACCGACAGACAGTCCAAGAGATTCGGCAAGTTCCATGGCTCCATCGAAAGGGCTATGTTTCGGGCTGCACATTATTTGTGACACATGACCGTTCGGAAAGAGCAGAATTTGATATCGCACCGCGGTGAATGACTTGTCAAAAGCGGATACGCCGGTCGCAAGCTTCTTTCCAGCGAGGGCACGGACAACCAACAGCGAGCATCCTCTTGAATGTTGTCTCGATACGACTATAGCAGCCGCCCGGGCGACATAATGCAGGTACATACATATGCAGAGCAACGTGAGCCGGTGCCTGAGACTGGCTTTGCGGGATGGCGGGTGGGCAGCACGCGAATCTGATAGGGTGTTGTTGGTCTGTGAATGACTCGGCTCATGCATTTTTACAGTCCTCAGGCATGCCGCAAGCAGTCGCGCAAGCCCAATGCTGCTCTTTGTTGGTATCTGCTGAGAGCAGCAGTAGGGATTGTGCATTGCCGAAACAGGATTAAACACATGCCGGCGTTTCCGCACGACAACACTGAGTTGCCGGGCCCGGGGCGCGTTCTTGTTCGGTCGCCTTCAGAAACTGTACACCAATGCCGATTTCAAATACGTTTCTTTCATGGCTTGGGGAAGAGCCGGACCACTTGCCAGGACAATAATAGCCCGAACTCCGAAGCGCCCCCAGCAGAAGTCGGTCCGGCCGCTGGAGCTTGATTCTGAGGCAGAAGCGAGCGTGACAGTGGGTGCTGAGGGACAACGACGCGCAAGACGTGGTGTAGGAGAGCGCGGGAGCCGCCAAGGCTGCCAAAGGAATTATACTCGTCTTTACTACACCACTTCTACTACATAAGCCCAATGAACTTCTTGGCTCTTTCCATGAAGCTTTCCCCGACTCAAATTTCATCTAGCTGCGCCAACTCAGACAAAATGGCGATTCAGAGCAAGCGACAAGGTCACTACTTTGACTTTGTCGTTCCCGTCGCCGCATTCAACGACGACCATCATGACCTGATGCGCGAGTTGGCATCTCTTCGCTTGTTAAAGACCAAACAAGAGGAGCATCAAGACGACTCACCGTACCCCGAGTACACGTTTGGTGACCCTCCAGCACGATCCCATTCATGTTCGAACCATACGCGGAAGGAAGACGTCGTCGTCAAGGATCAATGTGTGGCACAACCAATATCGACAGAGCCCTCGGCGCATTCGGAAACAGATTTATCCTTTCTATGCTTGGGCGACGATACCCTGCAAGATCTAAGTCAACTCGACGAGTATCATCTTGGCCTACTGCAAACAGCCGGCTCCAACCCCAAGGCATTCAAGCCTTCGTTCCGTCGTAACGGCGTCATCCTACAACAGGGTGACCGGCCGAAAGCTTCCAAATCAGACGCGCCCAAAATCCGGCCCGCCGTGAGACCAAAGCCCAAGCCAAGGCCGCGCAATCTCGTTTTGTCACAACACAGACATATCCCGCACACGGACTATCAACGCGAGAGCTTCTGGCTGTACGAGGAGGAGAGCGTGACGCCGCGCGTAACGCTGACAAGATACGACTTGCGCTCAGATGAAAAAGAGATATATGGGTGGAAGCATGGTGCAGCGAACAAGCGATGACGCCACGTGTTGGACAATGTGGCATGATCAGGCGAGACGCACCTCAGACCGCCAGCGCAGACAACACACAACATCTAGCAAAGCTGTCGGTAGTATTGTGTCATGTGCTCTCGCCACATACTTGGCCAGCGGGAAAGCTCATCAACTGACATAGCGAGACTGGGAGGCCCCTCTCTACGACTGGTCCGTGTTCAAAGCAGCAACCCTCCGCTCAGCTCAGGAAGCGTGTCGCAAGGTGCTCAGTAATGGCATAGGTTTGCCCAGGTCGAGTCGAAACAGTGAAGAAAGGGCCATGGCAAAAGTACACTGAAGGAAGTCTGAGACGAGGCGTTCTCAAGACACGTTAGTTATGTATATAAAGCGAGGTAGAATACACGCTTAAGCAGACTACATTCTCTTGTGCCCCTATGAAGCTGTGAGACGTTTGTCGGGTTTGTGCTGCTCGTGTCCTGTGCTTCCTGTCCGTCTGCCATGCCAGTTTGCAGCGCTTTCCTGTATCCCGCCAACGCCATGCAAATGTGTATCGTGCAACTAATGCCCATACACCGCAAGAAAAGCCGTCCGCAATACCTGCAGGTGGAACAACGCATCCATCCCCCCTGTCTTTTCATCTCTACCCTCACGTCAACGCAACGAGCCGTTTATCATCGGACAGCGGTCCGGACGGCTCCTCGCCGCCAGCCACGACACGCAACCACTTCGCACTCCGAAACACCAAGACACCCCTTTCCGCCAAGACGCCGAAGAACTTCGCTGCTCCCGTGACCGTCCCTTCGCGACATACCCTTTCCTGCCGCCGCCAAGACCCAAAGAACTTCGCTCCTCCCCCTTCCAACCGTTCCATTCAGCACAAAGATCCCCTGCGCACCCGTGCCTGAGCAAAACCACACCACCCTCCGCCAAGACCCCGAAAAATTTCGGTCTCCCTTCGTAAAACCCACGATGCAATCTCTCCCCTGCGCGGCGCAACGAGCGGCGTCGTAGCAATTACGACTTTGCCCCGGCCCACGGGGTCGGGAGATCTGCAGTCGGGGAAGACAGAAGAAAAAAAACGGGGGTCGTCGACACGTCATTTTTATGTTTCAGCGTCAGCGGAAGCGCGTGGACGTCATTTCTTGGGGAATAAATAAGCAATTTGGGCCTTTGTGATGCCGCGGATGGTTTGAGTGCGGGAACTTTGCTTGGGGAACGGTCCGGGGGCAGCGGGTTTGGTGCTTGTGGTATTGGCGTTGGATGAATGGACAGACAGCTTGGAAATTCCGGATCTCGATCGTTGCCATGGCCGCGGTAGCTTGGGGCTGTCGGGGCTGACGGTGCACTGATGCGTTGCGTGCGTAGCTGGCTCTGCCTCATGTTTATTGTTGACTGCCGAAGAAGTAAAATTGTCTTATTGCCCTGCTGGGATTCGAGTCGAGGGCCGTGTCGAAACACGAAGGGCCCGTCTGGGCTGACGGTACGACGGAGTGTCGAAAAGGACAAAGCTCTGGCTTTCGGGCACACTTGCGTCTTCTAGAAATGGCCTGGTCCTTGAATATCGTTAAGACGATGTCTTTCATAGATGGTCAATTCAGGGAAAGATTGTGGTGGGTTTTAGCCCAAGACGCCTATATACGCAGAATACCCAATGCAAACATTAAAAAGAGCAAACAGACAAGGTGAGTGTCGTCATTCACATTTTTCGGCCTTGGCATGACATGCGCCGTCCATCAGGCAGGCGATCACCACCGAGACACTCTCATGCATACTCGAGCAGCGTGCTGATCCCCTCGTTGATCATGCTCGCCCAATTGACGCCTCCCGACGACTCAACAGCACTGCTGACCATCTTGCTCATCATTGAATTCCAGTCGACGCCCGTCACGCCCTTCTCCATGGCCTGCGCCGCCGTGTTCAGGTTATTACCCTGCATCATGGAGCTCAGGCCCTCATTGAACATGGACACCAAAGAATTGAAGTCAGTGCCCTAGAATGCGTCAGTGAGACGAAACAGTAGTCAAAAGCACAGGTGTATCACTTACACGACCAACGAGCGCCGCCACAGCTTCGACTGGGCTGGCGACGCTCCGCTTCTGGTTGTTGGCCAAAGAGCTCGTGTAGTCCAGCACACTTTTAGCTGCCGCGTTGAAGTCCTGCCCGGTCAGATAGTTGCGGAGACTGCTGGCGCCGCTGGCCATGTAGCTGTTCACGTCAATGCCGGACGCTGACTTGCCGGCGGCGGCGATGGTGTCCCGCATCAGACCGTTGATGCCGGGCTCATTCTGCTGATCGTTAATTACGGGAAATGATGACAGCCGGTTCTTTGATACGTACGCTTTGGACCCGGGATTGTGTGGCCTTGAGGGACTCGGCGGCGGCGGACCGAGCGGCGTCCACCTTGTCCTTGTCGGCGCCGGACAGGGAGACGAGCAGATTACCCCATCGTGAGGGGAGGTCACTAGAGGCTTGGCGCTGATGATGGGTAGATGAGCATGGGGACCCCAAGCGTAAAGGGGTTGAGGATGCTTACTGCGGTGTGTTGGGAAGCGCCAATGGGTGCGGCGCGTCTGGCTGTCTTGATATTCTGTGCTTGAGGCTCAACGGCACCTGTATCATGTTAGCCAAGTGTCTAGATGGGTCTTCATGATGGGTTATCACAAAGACTGACGATTATTGACAACGACAGTGCTGGCGACAAGCCCGATCGAGCTGAAGATCAGGGCAGGAGCCGTCAACATCTGGGTTGCCTTCATCTTCGATGAATGGATACGAGTGAGATGACGAGGAGGAGGAGGAGCTGAAGAAGGGAAGAATGCGGCTGTGAATGAATCAAAGAATATACAATCCGTGGGAAACCACCCAAGTATAGAGAACGAGGTGCGATGAAGGAGCAGATTTCAATCATTGTCCATGGACAAGAGGCAGCATCTGACCATTCTTATACGAATTTTCTTCGTCCCTTTTACCGGCACTTCAACTTCCCCGCGTTTTTCTGTCAAGAGGTCAAGAGACGACTGGGGAAATTGGATTTCGGGATCAGCACATGGGAATAAGCCAACTCAAGGTGAAACGATAGTTCACGGTACCGATATTGTTGAGCCATTCTGCCCCGTTAACCAATGGCCACGATTCGCCCTTTAGTGTTCGTCTTGTCGGCGCATATGCCTTTAAAGTAGAAATTGATTGTCACACCAGCCAGGTTCATCGTGGAAGAGCGGTGGCTGGCGCTCAAACCTCGGCGGTGCCGTGAGAATGCGCCGGACAGACTGCATGGTGGTGACCCAATAAGACGAAGCTCGTCTGGCGCCGCTAGAAACGTTCGAGATGGTTGTTTAAGCGGGCGTTGGTCGCGAAGATATTGATCATATGCCCGCGAGATGGAGAAAAGGGGGACTGCAACGGTGGGCGCAACGGTGTTATCGAGACCGTCCACTTCCGGTTCCGATTGGTTTCTTTCCATCTGATGGCTTTGCCCGTTTGGGGCTGGATCGGTGGAGGGTTCATCTATTTCGTTATTGTTGGCTGGGCTTGCAGTTGCGTCCTGATGCCGAGGCTCCATTGCGCGCGAAATGTGGTTTAGCTCCGAGCCGGTCAAGCGCTACTCGGCATAGGCTCCCGCTTGTTCATTGTCTTTAATTGTGAGAGGCGGCTAGCATCACTCAATGCATGACGATGTAGGTTCCAGGTTAAGTGAGGCGCCCACGTGCACGCAAATGAAGGAGGGCTGGCCTTGCCAGATGAAGTACCAGTCAACATGTGATGACATGGGACATCGACATCCTCCAAATTTTATCTTGAACGACATCACGGTGGGTGGCGCGTTGCGGGGAAGACCGAGAAAGGGGGGGGGGGGGAAAGAGGGCTACTGTCCCCGCCTGATGGCGTCTGTGGTCAGTTCAAAGCTGGACGCTGGAATGAGACACGGATCTTGATCGGCTGGTCCTGGAGCGCCACAACAATGTCTGAAAGCCGAGGCCTCCGCGACTCTTCTCCATGTCACGGAGCCGAGACTTACCCCATGACTTGGCGTCGTGAGAAGAACTTGATTTTTGTGAGCGGAGTGATATGCATCTCGATATTAACACAGCCATATCTCCTCATGCGCTGATTTGCATTTTGCCACTTTGGTCCGGTTTTCTTGCTACTGCGTAGTTCTTTCTTCACGCTAACCACAGAAGCCGACAGATTGTCCCCGGATTGGCTTCACCGATCGGGAAGGAATATGGCCTGAATCCCCAGATTTGAGTGGTGTTTTGATTAATGAAGTGCCAGAGACTCGGAGTGATTGCTTCTCGCAGTCTAGCAACACCTCCGCGGCACGAGCATGCATGCCCCCCAAAAGCTGGTAGCATATCAAGCCCTCCAAAGGTTCGTATCACAGCCTGCTGCAGATTAAGGCCACGGGGCACAAGATGGACGGACACTTAGGTATGAGTTCTGCATTACTGTCGACCCTGTGACTGCAACAAGCCCTTCCGGCGACTCCATACGAACAGCGCTGTCACAACAACAGCCAGCGTGCATCGCTCGCCGAGTACACCTTGACCCAGGGTGCCCAGCATCGTCAAGGTGAATGCCCGCGAAGGGCCTGAAGAGTCTCGAAAAAGAAGTGTGGCGACCGCCTCACCATGCACAGACGAGCTCGACGAGGAAGATGAAGCTGACGCCTCTGTCTCCTCGCCCGTGCCGCAAACGCCTCTGCCAACCTGGCACCGTAGCAAGCAGAGTGTGTCCATCCGATCCGGCAGCTGCACCCACTGGAATTTCTGTCTCTTCCACTCCCGTATTGGTTCTGTCTCAACAAAGAAAGTGAAAGCGGCGGGCCGGTCGTGCGCCTTTCGCATCGTCTCCATCACCATGGCTCTCGAGTTGGTACCGATCTCAAACGGCGGTAAGAAGAAGACACTGCTTGCAGCGCCGCCATCTTTAGCATATCTGGCCCATGGCGACTTCTCGCCCGCTGCTGCTAGTACGTCGTCCCGAGAGCTCAGTCCATTGCGAAGGAGTATTCCCGCGCGGGACCCTAGAGGCTCAATCTTATTGAAACCGCTCCGAGACTCGGCGCGATAGATTGGGTTCGCCTGTGCGTCCTGGATGATGAGGGTTTGCAAATGCGGCAAGTGCCTGCAGGCGTGGATGACGGTCGGAAACGGTCGGTATGGCGTGAGGGGACAGGCGCTCCGGTATGACGGCAATACGTGAAGTTTGGACAGCTGCGAGTATGCGGGCAGCTCGTCGTAGTCAGGTTTCTCGATTGTTTTGTTCGTCTTGTTCATGGTCCAAGCTGCGCCGAGTCTTTTACTCGCCAAAGTTTCCGCACAGTTCGGGACGGTGACCCGAGCTTCATGCCTCATGATCTACGGATGAGCGTTATGGTGATATCATCGTCATCTCGGCGAGCCAATCAGACGTCAAGACACCAAGCCCAAATAAGACTCCTTGCTGGTCGAAGAGAGGTTTCCGACTAAGCTAGTACAGGGAACGAGCGAGAACAATCGCGTGCGTGTGGAGGTTTGCGTGTCAGAAAAATTTGTGCAGCGCTCGCCAGCCTCGGGCAATTCGATCAAGGACACCGAACACGATGTGGCCATGTGTTTCCTGGGCATCAAAGTCACATCAAAGAACCACATCAACGGCATTCCTTGCACATGGAGCTGGGCATGCAAGGGTCATATAATATTATGTTTGCCCCACTTGTATGTATGATGTACTCCATTTCACGTAGGCAGAGTGCCCGAGTGGTTAAGGGGATTGACTTGAATGAGTAAACACTTGTCAGCTATCAATTACGTTCGCGTGCGCAGGTTCGAACCCTGTCTCTGTCGGTTTTTCGTGGTGTGTGTTATCATTGATTTTTATTTTTTGTGGGGGGGGGGGGGCCCCCCCCCCCCCCCCTCTCAATCAAAGATCGGCATGTGAGGACGGTCATCGTTATTGGGGCTATCTCTCATTCATATGCTGAACCACCATTATTGCCTCCGGTAGGTCCACGCGCTTCCGTCTACGTCTTGCTCGCGCCGACGGGGGCGAAGGAGACGGCCAACACAACATTGTATCTTGACGAGTGTCGCGCAGCCCATTGCTCGACCAACGATAAGAATGCGTTGTGCTACGTGCACTGCCAGCCGGTCCCCTCCCTGGAAGAAGAGAGATGGCGACGATTTATTCCGGTCATCGGCTGGCCAAGCAAGGTGAGAGCCGGGAAAAGCTGTGCGGACCATAGGACGTTGCTTATCGCCTGCATTTCGCCATCTGTCCATGTGACGAACATTGCCGATGACTGTCGAGCTCTTGTCACCATTTCTACCCTAGTGAGACCCAAGTTCTCGATGCTCGTCAGAGCGCATCGACTGGCGAAACCGTTGCCACGATTGGAGACGGTGCCACTCGCCGGTCGATCACACCGAGTGACTACTCTACTCTGCTCACATGGAACATGTTCCCTCGTATTACTCCCCACTTGCATCTGCTCACCTGGACTGTTCACGGGTAGAGAGACTTAGGGCCCAGAGTACGAGACGTGCGGGTGCGGCGCTTGTCTGGTGTATCGTGACAGTGTCGCCGGCCGCCTCGAAGGTGGTTGCACCTTGAACTGTCTCGGGTGTAACTGGGCGAGAGCGGTTAACGCAGCGAGGGCGAATGAGATTGGTTCATGGGCAGAATCGGACAGCGCGAGGGCCCCCGCCCCTTTGTCCCCCCCTCCGAGACCGACTGACTGCCCTCCTCTTTCGTCATCGCCGCCTTGCGATCCCACCTCCCTCCCCCTCTTCCACGCCCACCCTCTTCCCACCCGTCCATGCGTGGAATGCACCTTGATTCTTTCCATCCCTCTCGGCCTGTCTGCGCATCGTCCATGTCAAATCACGGCCATTACTAGAGTTCCAGGCGTCGTCTGTCGTTGACGACTCCGCCCGCTTCTCATTTGCTGCATCGCTCAGCAAGGGGTAGAAGGCGCCAGAAGGAAAAAAAAAAAAAAATCCCCCAAAGATCAAACGCTTTGTCTGTCGGGGCGGGACGGTCCGCTTCATTTCCACGCCATGTCCCGCTACTACCGCGACAGCGACTCAGAGGACGATCGTTTCAAACGCGCAGCGGTGGCGCGATACAAGGTCGCCCCCGATCGCCATGCCGAACGCTACGGACGAACCGAAAGAGTTGAACTCGACGACGAACGACGCTCCAGGTATTCAGGCCGCAGCCCAGGCGACGTGCTTGACGCGCGCGCGCCTCTGTCGCCTCCTCCTCCTCCGCATTCAACCATGACGTCCCATAACAGCGACCGATCCCGCACCGTCGTCTACGATAGAGATGAACGGGACGCCCGGAGAGACCAGGACAGATCTCGTATTACCGTGTACGAGAGCAGAGAAGGCGACCGCGAGTGGGACAGACGGTCGTACATGAGTCGCCCGGCAGAGGAAGAGGTGAGAGTGGAGAAGCGAGTTGAGGAGCGCTTCGACGATGGCCGTGGTCACGACGTCGAGCACTATCGAAAGGAGACAGAGTACTATGCACCGCAGTCGCCGCCCCCTCCCGCGCCCGTCGTGGTCCATCAACAGTCCATGGAGCCGCAGCGCATTTACGTGCAGGATCCGCCGCCCGCGCCCATTGTTGTTCCCCGCCAGCAGCCCGGCGTTGTTGTGGTCCGTGAACGAGACTCTGATCGTGAGCTGGTTCGCAGAGATCGCGATCAGTACGAAGACGATTACTACTACCGCTATGATCGTCGCGAGGTAGGACCTTATCGCGGCGACCGTGAGCGCGACTATGCCGTGTCCAGATACGAACGCCGACCTCGCAGGCACCACGACGGCGATGCCAGTGAAGATGACGAATTCTACTATCGCCGGAGCGTGCGTCGTGACCGCAGCGAGAGTCCTCATTACAAGAGACATCTCGCTGAAGGCGCACTCGCCGGCGCCGGCCTCTCGGCCATACTGAGCAGCCGGCGTGGTGCTGAAGGCGATTTGCCAGAGCACCGCGGACGCAAGGTCCTGGCCGGAGCCGCTTTGGGGGCACTGGGTACCGAGGTGGCTCGCCGCGCCCATAGTGCCTATGAAGACAGGTACGGAGACGGTCGCGAGTCTCCGGATCATCACCATCTACTCAAAAAGGGTCTCGGGGTTGCAGCCGTTGCCTTGGCCGCGGCTGGCGCAGCCAAGTTCATGCAGGCCAACAAGGTCGAGAAGGAGGAGGCGCATCGAGGCAGGAGTCTGACACGCGAGTATTACTCCGGCGACGACTATTCTAGGTCTCTGTCTCGCTCCTCTCGTGTGCCACGCAGCAAAAGCCGACGAAGAAGCTTGTCGACGGCTGCCAAGGCCGGCCTCGGAGCTCTTGCTACCGCCGGCATCATCAAGCACGTTCGTGATCGGTCCAAAGCGAAATCTCGCCACGGAAGCCGGTCCAGGAGCAAGTCTCGTCTGCGTCGCGTTGCCGAAATTGGGGGCGTCGCCGCCACTGCTGGCATCGCTAGTAAGATATGGAACAACAGCAGGAAGAAGAAGGAGGAAGAGGAAGCAAGAAGAGACCCGAGTGTGAGCAGCGATGATGAGTATTATCGCCGCCGGGGCTCAAGAAGCAGACGCAGAAGCCTCAGCCGAACGGGACACCAAAGCAGGTCGAGGTCGATGGCCCGGTCCCCCTACTCGCAACCCGGTACTGATCCTGAGCTAGGCTTGGTTGAGTACGGAAACGACCCGTTGTACCTTGAGAACCGCAGGATCTCGAGGAACACTATTGACCGCGAGGTGGATCATCTACGCCGTGACGGACGCAGAAGGCGGAGGCGGGATCGCTCTGCATCGCTTTCGGGATCTGACATCGCTCCCGAACGAAAGCGAAGCAAGAGCAGATTGAGGGACATGGCAGCCGCAGGGGCTGCAGCCATTGGCATCAAGGACTTCAAGGACAGGCACGACAGACAAAACCAAGACATGAGGGACAGACGATCCCGAGAGAGAGATGACATTGACAGGATGCGTAAGCCACGCCCAGGAATTGATTGCTTTACCCCCTCTTCAGGTCCATGCCAACGGATGGAAGGATGAATGATTGACAATCTCTTGCAGGTCGTGATGAGGACATGAGAAGAGACTACTTTGACGACCCAGCGGGACCTCGACCACACTCACCACCGACCGCTTCCGGCGGCGCATACTATCCGCCGTACCCTTCAACACCCGGTGAGCCTCCCATGGCCAGCGGAGCGAATCGTGCTCCGTACCTAGACTCTCGCGGCGCCGAGGCCACTCCCGTCCAGAAGCAGTATCAACCGTACGTCCCGCAGGACTACACGGGATATGCGCCGCCGCCGCCGCCTCCTCCTCCTCCTCCTGCTGGACCGCCGCCGTCGTCGTCAATACCCGGCATCAGATCACCCGATTATCCACCTGGTCCACCTCCGCCAGGACCGCCTCCTCCACCGGCAGGTCCTCCAGACCATGTGAGTGAAAGAGCCCGCAGCCAAGACAGCCCTGTATCAAAAGAAGAAGGAAATGGTGCGTCGCATCGAGATTTCGGAGACAGATTGATGGCGTCCAACGTGGCCAAGATGACAGAAGGCTAACGCAATTGCAGATGGTGTAAAAAGTCCATACAGCCATGCGCCTGGGCAAAGTGAAGGTGCGATGACAGCTTTGAAATCTGTATCCTTCATTCCTCTTTCCCCCAAAAGCTCCATGACCATGAAACGTCACCGTAGAGAGCAACTGGAAGCCCTGCAAAATGAAAGAAACTCGCATGAAAAGGACGAGCCGGGATCGGCGGCATACGATGAAGACTGCCGGGCACCACACATTCACGACAGCGAACGGCGGCAAAGACACAGAGATTCGCAGGAGAAGTCAGTCGGTGCCCTTCAATATGGACGATATGACGGCGAGGCCGTGAGGACCGGCTGGGAAGATGAGGTGGAGATACTGCCTGACCGCTTCAATTCCCAAGGCGATCCGCTGAACGGGCGCCCTCGAGGGCAGGCGGGTTGGACGACAAGAGCCGGCACCTTCCAGCGGGTGCCTCAAAGGGCAGGATCTTGGGACGTTCAGGGGACATGGCATGTCGGCGGCTCAGACGGTGAGGCTGTTGATAGGCTGGTCAAAAATTTTACGAGCGCGCTGGAAGGACGTGGGGGCTGGCTGACGGTGTTGGGGGATGTGCTTGGTTCGGGTCTGCTACGAGGAGGCGATGGAGGCGGTCGAGCAAGGAGCGGTCGTGGGCTCTATGACCACAGGTGACCAGTGTTGGACGATCTTGTTCCCGATGCTGAGGGTGAGCACACGAGCACGAGGTGATGACCACGCAGAACACAGGGATTACGATCATGACGCCTAAATGGAGGTGAGGATTCACACAAGTATCGCTTGGCTGGATTTTACGAATGTATGATAAGGTCTTGGTATAGCCTATTTTCTGACACAGGATGCAAGTTTATTGCTTATGTGCGTGTGTGTAATGTGTGATAAGTATGTGCGTACTGAGTCAGACCAGGCTCCTAATCCATTGGCTCATGACTGGGATGGGGCAGGGGGAATGCTGGGGAGGACGACATAGTCTGTACGGAGTAGATGAAGCTGGTATAAAACAAAAAAGAGACAGTACATGCGCGTTCATCACAGCTGAAGATGGATGACGGCGGGTGGCTGTCTGCACGCTGAATGCTGACGCCCAGCTACTTAGGTACCTTACGCAGCGCAAATCCGATGTGGCGTTCCTAACGTCACACAAGTGCACATGCTGTACTACGTTCGCGACACCCTGTCTATTTCCCATTCTGACGACCACGTCATTTTGATGACGGCTGCGATGCGAGTGATTCAGGACGGCGTCCATACGACAAGGCATCACGCCTGTCGCATGCACACGTTCCTATTTGGCACACCCAGCCAGCCCTGCCAATTGGCCATCGTCATCATTCCCTTATCTCTACATGTTGCGTGGGATGCATCGTAGGATAGGACGAGTTGCATGGGCAAGCAGCGCACAGCGTACCGGGTATCAGGAAGTGTTTCAGCTACGGCAGGTCAGTGGCGCGATAAGGAAGGCGCGGACCCCACGTTTTGCGACTCCCATTCGATGGTCACTGTTGGCCCCTTCCTTTCCCCTCTCCCGACGACCCAGTACCCAGTCTCCCCCCACAACGAACCTGGATTTTTTTTTAATGTCGATCGGGCGCTGGTCATACGCCGGTGCGGAGTATTCCGCTGTGTTGGCTGGGATCACCCAATCCAAAAGAAGTGGTTTTGATTGCTTCATCACACCACCTCGGTCTTTTCAGCAGGCAATATTCTCGTTCTCGGTCTTGGCTGCCTCGACTCCGATACGGCCTGCCTGCCTGCCTTGTGTGCGCAGCGACATTCTTGCCCAGACGTCTCAAAACATGCCGACACACACTCGATACTTGTTCTTGACACACGGAGACGGTCCTCTGCTCTGTGACTTCTTCATCACCGCCGCCGCCGCCGCCACCACCAGTACGGAGTGCCTAGGCGAGCTAATGGGTCCTTTGTTGCGCCACATGAAATGAACCACAGCCGAGCCGCGCATTCTCGGGTCCAACCAGGGTCGGGTCTGACGCACTGCAGGACACACCAAACAAAAGGGACGGCGGTTTTTCTCCTTTCGTGCCCCCCCCTTCCCGTCCCGGCTAATCAAGACGCCGTGCGCCTTGTTGGCTCGAGCCTTGCTCGGGGGCTTGCGGGAGCAATCGACAATCAATTAGAAAGCAGCACACACACACTCTTTTCAATGGGCCGTGGGTCACAAGAGAGAGAGAGGTAGAGAGACAGACAGAAAAACGACAGAGAGAGGGAGGGGGGGAAACAAGGACCAAGGTCCAAGCCTAATCAAAACAAGAAGCTCGACTCACCTTCTTTTTTCCCTTCTTTTTCCCTACCCTACCGTCAAAGACTTTCATACCCATGACGTTCAGCCCTATGACGACGCCTCGAAAATGGGCTTAGGCATGAAGACGGACGACGAGACCCCCGACTTGGGTTACGGCTCCATTGACGAGGAACACATCTTCATTCGCGGCGCACCGTCCCGAAAATGGCGAATCTTGGACAATTTCAGGCGCAACAAAAGCGAAGTTCTCTTTCCCGACAATGCCCTGACGCCTGTCGCCAGCCTGGGCCATCGTAGCGTAGACGATGAAAATCGCCAATTCATAGGGCCCGACATTGCCCACTCCAGCTTGGCGAGGCGGTTGAAGGCAAGACACCTGCAGATGATTGCCATCAGCGGCTCAATAGGTAATATGCACCCCAACCATGTTCACCATTTGACCTCGAATCTCTTCATTCCTCTGGGATGCCGAGATGACTGTCTAGTCAGAAGCTGCCCGAAGAATTCTATCCCATGTAAACTGACCAATCCCATCACAACAGGAACCGGCCTCTTCATTTTGACAGGAAAAGGCTTGGCTACCGCTGGCCCTGTATCTCTACTGTTGGCATTCGCCGTCGTCGGGATCAGCATGTACTGCACCACCCACGCTTTGGGAGAGCTCGCAGTCGTTTTCCCTATTGCTGGATCGTTTTCTACCTGGGCGACTCGATTTCTGGATCCCTCTTGGGGCTTTGCGCTGGGCTGGAAGTGCGTAGCCGCGACACCTTTCCTCGTCCCTTCTTTTTGAATGCCTGGCAATCGTGACTAACTTTGCTTGCCACTAAGCTATTCGCTGCAATGGCTGTTGTCCTTGCCTATTGAGATCATCGCCGCCTCTGAAGTTGTTGGTTTTTGGGACAAAGATATACCGCGTGCCGTGTTCGTCACCATCTTCATGGCCCTCATCATTACCATCAATATGTTCGGCGTCAAAATCTATGGCGAAGCCGAATATGTCTTCGCCGTGATTAAAATCACAGCCGTCATCGGCTTCATGTGAGAACCCATCTGCAGAGACGTGCACACCCCAATTGTGCCAAGCGCCAAGACTAATACTTATCTAGTTTATTCGGCATCATCCTAAATTGTGCCGGTACTCCTGACCGTGGCTATATCGGTTTCGAATTTTGGAGAAATCCCGGAGCCGTCAACAACGGATTCAAAGGGTTTTGCACCGTCCTGCTGAGCGCAGCCTTTGCCTTCAGCGGTACCGAACTGATCGGCCTTGCTGCCGCCGAGACAGCGAATCCGCGCAAATCGATGCCAATGGCCATCAAACAAGTCTTTTGGAGGATTGCCCTGTTTTACATGAGCGTTGTGCTGCTCATCGGCATTCTGCTGCCCTACAACGACCCGAGGCTCACCGGCGGCGACAAGTCCGGGACTGACAGCAATGCTTCGCCTCTCGTCATCGCCTTTCAGGAAGCCGGATTGCAGGTTTTCCCATCCATCATAAACGCAGTGGTTCTCATCGCCGTCCTGTCCGTAGGCAATTCGGCCGTATTTGGCTCGTCGAGGACGCTGGCTGCGTTAGGCACGCTCCGAATGGCACCGAGCATTTTGGCATACGTGGATCGCAAGGGCCGACCTCTGGTGGCCCTCGCATGTGCGGCCTTGGTTGGTCTGCTAGCCTACCTCGCGGAACTAGACAATCGAAGTAAAATCATCGAATGGCTGACAGCGATTGGCGCCTTGTCGGGCATTTTCACATGGGGCACCATCTGCGCCTGCCATATGCAGTTTCGCCGAGCCTGGAAGATGCAGGGACGCAGCGTCAAGGACCTGCCATACCGCTCGATGTTGGGCGTTGGTGGCTCGGTGATTGGCCTCGTACTGAACATCCTCATGATCGTGGCGCAGTTCTGGGTCGCCATCTTTCCCATCGGTTTCGGAGAGATATCGCGCCTAGAAGTGGCCAAGAACGCCGTACTCAGGCTGATGGGGGTGGTCATCATCGCGGCCTGCTACGTGACGCACAAGCTTGTTTACCGGACCAAGATGATCAGTTCACGCAAGGTGGATGTCGACACTGGACGTCGCATGTACAACGTCCACTTGTTAGAGAGGCGCGAGACGGAAGAGCGAGCATTGTTTCCCGCATGGAAACGCGTGTACAAATTTCTATGCTAGCATTGTCGCATTAGGGATGTAAAGTGAATAGACCATGAATGACGACGTCTTTTGTTTCATGATTTGCAAGACCCCTCTTTGTTGTGACTTGGTGCCACGCACAATGTGATTCGCACGTCTCTCTCGGCGACTCTATTGAGCCGGATTTGATCTGGTCTGATCCAACACAGCACGATGGAATTCGCACGTCCCCGTCGTCAACTCTAAATGATCCGAATTTGATTTGATCCGATCTAACACCATGATTGGCACATTCATAGTGTACAATGTGCGCGTATGCACTTTCCCAATCTATAGAACACTCTTCTCTTTTTCCAAATTGCGCCCGCTGCCACAACGCCTCCCCCAGCATCCCCAGAGACAATCTCTCTTGTACTGTTTGCTGCTCTCACCGTTCATGTTGTCATCATAACTCGTCTCTCGATGGCGTGGCCGGCCGGCCGCTGTCCTGATGCAGGTCCACGCCCTGCTTCGCCCGCCACTTCTCCCATAGATCCCAAAACTCCGTCTCCATCTTGGTGTCCATTTGGTCGGGCAGCACGACCTCGTACGTCACGTACAAATTGCCGAACTCGTACTCGTGGTCGGACCCGGCGTGCTCGTGCCATTTCGGCATGCCCTGGCCGGCTATGGTGTCGACGTGGCCGCTCTGCACGACACCACCACGCGGCCGTCCGAGCCGAACAACATGAGAGTCCAAGTGCGTGAGGTTGCGACTCCAGCCGCCCATCCACGCCTCCCGCAGCGAAAGCACCTCGGTCCAGTACAAGTCGTCCCCCTTGCGCCGGAAGTACACGCCGTCGACGTGATCGGGGTTATCATCCTCGCTGGCCTCCTTCTCCGCCAACGTGACGACCAAATCCCCCGCCACCCAATCCGGGCTCTCGTCCGCCTCATTCTCATACACGACGCGCGCACCCTTGGCCGCCCCCCTCCCAATCGTCAGATGCACCGTCGTCGCTTTCCGCTCAACCCTCACCCCGCCGCACGTGCCACACTTATTCTTGATGGACTTGCCCCTCCCCCCGCACGCGTCACAACGCATCTGCATCTGCTGGTACATGCCCGGCGCAAGCTGCTGCTTCACAATCTTGACCCCATGCCCCCCACACGACGAACAAGTGTCGACCTGTCCGTCCGCAGAGCCGCTCCCCTCGCACGCCTCGCAGATGTGCTGCCTGTTCCATTGAAACTCGGTCGTCGCGCCGTTATAGAACTCGCGCAGCGAAATGCCCACTTTGACTTCGACGTTGTGCCCGCGCGGCTCGCCCGGTGAGTGACCGAAGTGGCCGTGGCCGCCGAAGAAGCGGCTGAAGAGATCGAACGGGTCGTGGGAGCCGCCGCCGCCGCCGCCTTTCTTGTGCTGCTTGATTCCGTCGTGGCCGTGCCGGTCGTAGATTTGCCGTGTTTCCGACACGCTTAGCACGTCGTAGGCTTCAGAGACTTGGACGAATTGGTCGTGCGCTGCTTCGTCGCCTCTGTTGGGGGAAGGGTAAGCTTTTATCTTTTTCTTGGGTTTTGTGCAGCCGGTAGAGGGCTCTTGTTGAGCTTTGGACATGGTGGCCGTTATTTTTTTCACGAGGACGAGGGCGAAGGAGCACCTACGGATTCTTATCTGGGTGGTATCTCTTGGACAGCTGGCGGTATGCTGATTTGAGTTGCTTGTCGGTAGCTTGCTTGTCGACGCCGAGGATCTGCGCAACCAGTTAGATTGCCCGCCGAGACAAGCACAACAAATACGCTTCGAAGAGTAAAGATGCCCAAATGGCCGGCGTTGACACGCCCGACGTACCTTGTAGTAATCCTCCATGCATGCTGCCAGCTGCGCCAACACCACGAGCAGCAGAAACGACAAGCTGCCGCGGAACAACATGCTGGTGGGAGCGTTATCTCTCTGAGAAGATTACGAGGCTCCCAAGCTGGCAAGGAAGGGGAAAAAAAAACCACGCGAGAAGGACCTCCTCTTTCAGAAAGGGACTTCCTTTCAAAAGGCGAACATGGGACGTGAAAACGAGCGAAAATGACAAAATCAAACCAAGACAATGGGCAACGTTATGTTGTTCGTTGCGCCACCAACTCAGCGCGGATCGTGTACGAGATGCAAAAAGTCCAAACTGTAACTTCAACTTACCAGCGTGTTAACATGGCCATATTCGGTTTAGACCCCCCGTTTGGCCCACTGCCCCGTCATTAGGAGAACCGGGGTCGGAGCTGTCATGGTGGCATTGTTGATTGGTGGAAAGAGGTTCGGATGCGGGTCCAACGTGTCTGATGGCTTGCTATGCGCGACAAAAAAATGGGCGAATTTGGGCATGTAATTTTTCTGACATGATGCGCTGTTTGCAGCTGGGGGCGGGCTGCAGACAACTTTCTCTGCGACGGGGTACCTGGACAAGACTTGTACGCTTGTAACTGGAGTAGGCGAGTCAAAATGAGCTCCAAGAAGTATGCGCTGCTGCCCATGGACGATGGCGAGATCGGTCCGCAAAAGGTCGCCAAGGAGAAGAAGAAGAGAAGGGACAAGGACAAGGACAAGCACAGACACCGGGATCGCGATGGAAGTCGGGATCGCGATAGAAGAAGACGAGACGAATCGCCTTCGCAGTCGTCCAAAAGCCGTCGTCATCACAGCCCGCCACGCTCTCCGCACAATGCTTCCAACCATAACCGGTCCAAATCGTACCGCCGACGCGATGCCGATCGCGACGACAGATGGGCGGACGAAGACCCGCCGTCGGACGAACCCGAAGATACACAGCGATACGGCAGAGACGAGTTCGAGGAATCGGCGAGCAAGCGTGTAAAGTTCAGTCACGACGCGAAGAAGCAGGAGCAAGTGGACGAGGTGGATCAGGATGATCTCTCGGACGGCGCCAAGGAGGAGCTGGCCAGACGCAAAGACATTGAAGAGCGTGACGCCTTCGCGCAAAGACTCAAAGAGAAAGACGACGAGCGGTCGAAAAAGGGCCAGCGCGAAGGCGACTCGTCGAGACGGAGGCTAGCCGAGGATGCTGCTGCTCGGGATGCCGCGTTGCCGGACCTGCGCGAGCGGTCACGGCAAGAATACCTCAAGAAGCGCGAGACGGACCGCTTGGTCCTGCTGCGGAAGCAAGTCGCCGAAGAGACGGCTGACTTGCGGAGCGGTGTCGTGCTGACAGAGCAGGAGAGGGCCGAGTTTGCCAAGAATAGAGAAATCCTGCAGCTTGCCGAGGAACGACTCAAGATTGACGACCACCGCGACGGGTACTATATGCCAGAGGATTACATTACGGAAAAGGGCAAGCTGGACCGCAAGAAGAAGGAGGAGGCCCTGTACAAAAGATATGTGGACAAAGACGAGTACGGCCAAGAAAAGTTCCTCACGGAGAATGATGAATTCGATCAGGAACAGCTGGCCAGAGCTCAGGCCTATGTCTCCAAGATTGAGCCTGAGAAGCAAGAGTACGAGCTTGTCATGGACGAGGCGCAGTTCATTCAGTGGAGTCACGATTCGAGCCTGGCTGGCGAGGGCAAGACGAGGGAACAGACGTACCTGGACGCGCAGATTGAGGCGGCCGCGAAGAAGGCCCTCTCCATCGAGGAAACACGCAAAAGTCTGCCGATATACCAATATCGAGATGAATTCCTGGCGGCGTTGGAGAAGTATCAGATCCTGGTCATTGTCGGCGAGACGGGCAGCGGCAAGACCACACAACTGCCCCAATACCTGCACGAGGCCGGCTACACCAAGGACGGCATGAAGGTTGGTTGCACGCAGCCTCGTCGGGTCGCGGCCATGAGCGTCGCGACTCGAGTCGCTGAGGAAGTCGGTGTCAAGGTCGGCAACGAGGTCGGCTACAACATACGGTTTGAGGACTGCACCAACGAGAAGACCATCATCAAGTACATGACGGACGGCATGCTGTTGCGGGAGTTCATGACGGAGCCAGACCTCGCGGCCTACTCGGCGCTCATGATCGACGAGGCGCACGAGCGGACGGTGCACACGGACATCCTGCTCGCGCTGGTGAAGGATCTGGCGCGAGAGAGAAGGGACCTGAAGCTGCTCATCTCGTCTGCAACGATGAATGCCGAGAAGTTTTCAACGTACTTTGACGATGCGCCCATCTTTAATATTCCTGGACGGCGCTTCCCGGTCGAGATTTTCTACACACCAGCCCCGGAGGCGAACTATCTCGCAGCAGCAGTCACGACTGTATTCCAGATCCATATGAAGGAGCCCAAGGGCGACATCCTCATCTTTTTGACGGGGCAGGACGAGATTGATACGGCAGAACAGGAGATCACGGAGACGGCCAGGAAGCTGGGCAACCAGATCAAGGAACTGGTCATTTGTCCCATCTACGCCAACCTGCCGTCGGAGCTGCAGGCCAAGATCTTCGAGCCGACGCCCGAGGGCGCCCGCAAGGTGGTACTGGCAACCAACATCGCCGAGACCAGCTTGACGATTGACGGCATCGTGTACGTCATCGACCCGGGCTACGTCAAGGAGAACGTCTACAACCCGGCCACGGGCATGTCGAGCCTCGTCGTCGTGCCCTGCTCGCGCGCATCGGCCAACCAACGCAGCGGGCGCGCTGGTCGAGTCGGGCCGGGCAAGTGCTATCGGCTGTACACCAAATTCGCGTACATGAATGAGATGGACGAGTCGCCAACGCCCGAGATCCAAAGGACAAACCTCCACGGCGTGGTGCTGCAGCTTAAGTCACTCGGCATCAACGAGCTCCTCGAGTTCGAGTTCATGGACCCTCCGCCGACGGAGGCGCTCATCGGCGCCCTGAACCAGCTGTTTGCGCTGCAAGCGCTGAACCACAAGGGCGAGCTGACCAAGATGGGCCGACAGATGGCCGAGTTCCCGACGGACCCGATGCTGGCCAAGGCGGTGCTCGCCGCCGACAAGGAAGGCTGCGTCGAGGAGGTGCTCTCTATCGTGTCCATGCTGAGCGAGGCAGCCGCGCTCTTCTTCCGCCCCAAGGACAAGAAGATGCACGCCGACAGCGCCCGCAACCGCTTCACGGTCAAGCAAGGCGGCGACCACGCCACGCTCCTCAACATCTGGAACCAATGGGTCGACACCGACTACTCGCCCATCTGGGCGCGGGAGAACTTCCTCCAGCAGCGAAGCCTGACGCGCGCGCGGGACGTGCGCGACCAGCTGTCCAAGCTGTGCGACCGCGTCGAGGTCACGCCGTCGACGTGCGGCGCCAGCAACCTCGTGCCGATCAAGCGCGCCATCACGGCAGGCTTCTTCCCCAACGCGGCGAGGCTGCAGCGCAGCGGCGACGCGTACCGCACCGTCAAGAACAACACGACCGTGTGGATTCACCCTAGCAGTGTGCTCATGGGGGTGGACCCGCCCGACAAGATGGTCATTTACTTTGAGTTGGTGCAGACGAGCAAGGAATACATGCGGAGCGTGATTCCCGTGGAGCCCAAGTGGTTGGCGGAGCTGGCGCCGCATTTCCATAAGAAGAAAGATATGGAGGCAATGGAGGACAAGAAGATGCCGAGGAAGAAGTGAGGGGGGGGTTTGGGTCGATGCTGAGCAAGAGGTCAAGGGGAAGGGGGGAAACAGGGGCTGAGGAAGAAGTGAAGGGGAACGATACGAGGTGGAACGATGAGGGGGAAGGAGTGTGTAGGTTGGGATGTGGACCAGAACACATAAGAGATGAACGAGGATTTGGCACGTGGATAGAGGGAGGCACCCAAGGGTGGATGGATGGTGTCCGCGCACCCAGACATTGGGAAGAGGGAACATGGAAAAGTCACTCCCAGAGGTGGTGGGCATGAACCGCGATGGGCATCCTCGATAGGAGGGCATGTGCCGTAAAGCTCAACACAATGAACATGTGTCCAGTGTCAGGAAAACCCATGCCTATACCCCAAGACCTGTATGTCATGTTATGATCATGGACACGGCTGCTCCAAGCAGAGGAACCCGCTCTTGAAGGGAACGGCTAGCTCGTCAGCCCTGCGTCCTGCGTGCAGTTTGTGGTTCTTGCAGCGACGGGACGTGAATGCCTGCGTTGAGCAAAATACCCCGGATGCGGCTGGTCACGAGCTTTGGTAGCAAGGCCTGTGGTTTCCTTACGGGGTGATGGACGTGTCGCTGCACGAGAAACGATCAGCCATGATGGATCAATGCCCATAACAGAACTGTCGTCTATAAGACTGTAGGTTATCATGGGACTAGTGCATGATGACACTGATCATAACAGCACTGGTGTCTTGACAACAGAACAACAGAACTGTTATGTACAAGGCTGTCGTTGGCTATCATGAAATTGGTCCGTGATGAACTGGTGAGCATAGCAGGACTGTGAAAGACCAACTTTTGGCCATGAGAGGCCTGTTACCGGACAGATATGGTATACGGCGGAACGATCAAGTATTATTGAAAGTGTTATATAATACAGTATGGTCGTCTTTGACGAAGATGTCATCGCTGACGCACCATTGTCAGTAACAGAACTTGTTGGGCATATCGTGACGCACTGTTGTCCATGGTGGAATTCAGCATGTTTTATAGGGGTGTTGTTTGGGATAGTATGGTAGTCTTCGTTGGAACAAGTGTCGCTCATGGACTATGCAGTTTTCATTGAACTTGTTAAGCATGTCATAACGCACTGTTGTTGTCCGTGGTAGAACCGGTAGCCGTCATAGAGCCATGATGCATGTCGGGACCACTGTTCATGATGTAGCTGTTGCTTATAACATATGTCATGTTCGCTACAGCTACTACGTATAACGGAACTATCGAGCATGCTGCTGAATCTTATTGTCTTTGATACAAGTGTTGTGTGTACGTGGCAACACTACTGTCAATGACGTACCGTACTGTGATCCAACTTGAAGACTATGAAGCATAGCAGAAGTGTGGTCGGTCCATGACATAATTGTTCATCCTGGCAGGCACTCAGGGATATGAGTCGTCATCACCACGGGACTGTCTCTCTTGATGCAGCAGTCGTCAACGCAGTCATACGCCAGCACATAGTTGGCATCATCATAATCGTAAACAAGACGATCCCAGCCACCACAGTCGGTCGGCATCAACACAATCAGCTTCGTTTTTTCGTCCCACGCTCAATCCACAATCTGGACATACTCTACAGTACGTACGCAACCTACACCGCGCTGCCTAAATGGTCAGCGTCGCCGTAAGCGGCAGCTGCTTGCTGCTACTCCCCACGGCAATCTCGTACGTCCCCCTCTGGAGCTGCCACTTCTGCGCATTGGTGTTCCACACGCTCAGATCCCTCCTCGTGAGATCAAACGTCACGACCTTGCCCTCGCCCCTGCGCAGCAAGTCCTTGGAGAAACCGCGCAGCTGCTTGGCTCGCACGCCCGGAATGCGCACATACACCTGCGACACTTCGGCGCCGTCCACGGGACCGGCATTCGTGAGTCTGAACGACACGGAAGCCATGGTATCCCAGAGATCCTCCTGGCCGCCCGGGGCGATTTGTCCCTGGGGCCATTCGCCACGGGACGAGGGACCGTTGCGCACGCTCAGCTCTCCGTAATCGAAGCGCGTGTAGCTGAGACCATGGCCGAAGGGAAAACGTGGCTCGATGCCCCGCGTCTCAAAGTACTTGTAGTCGGTGTAGATGCCTTCGGCGTAGTTGTCGGTGCCGCCAGTGACGTGTTCGGCGCGGGGGCCGTAGTCGGATTCGCGGTGCGCAACGGTGTAGGGGAGCTTGCCGGAGGGGTTGACGGTGCCCCAAAGCAGAGAGACGAGAGCGTTGCCGCTTTCCTGACCGGGGAGGTGGGCGAAGATGACGGCCTTGACGTTGGGGTGGTCGATGAAGCCATCGACGACGCGCACGCCAGCGTTGTGCAGCACGACGATGGTGCGGTCGCACTGGTCGGCCACGCTGCGCACCAGCTCGTCCGTGTAGTCGTCTGAGAGGCCGGCTCGTTCCGCGCCCTCGGTTGCCCAGGCGTTGCCGAAGACGATGCAGGCGTCTGAGGCGCGGTCGACCGAGGGTCGCGCCGACGTGAGGTCCTGGACCAGGCGGAAGTTATCTTGGGATGCTTTCGCCTTGAGCGCATCCAGAGGCGACGTGAAGGACGCGGGGGTCACGGCGCCGGCGCCACCGCCGCTGTATAGCGTGCCCTTGGGCGCGTAGAGACGAGGACCAGATACGCCGTCGACAGGCGCGCCGCCCTGGCTCCATGAGCCGTCGGCATCTTCGGCCAGCGACCATTTCGGCGCCGTAGTGGCCGAGTAGCCAAAGACGGACAAGATGCGCGGGTTTCGCAGCGGCAGCGCAGACTGCTCGTTCTTGACGAGCACGTGGCCCTCGACGGCGCCCTGTAGGATCGTTGGCAGGTCGCGGCCGTCGCGTGCGTCGACGATGTTGTGAGGCTCCTTGACGTGTTTCGGCAGACCGCTGCCCGGCCGCGGGAAGTCTCGGTCCTGGCCGACGTAGTACCACGCGGCGATGATTCTGATGGGAAAGTGTGAGAGATGGCCATTGGACCCCAAGCAAGCAAGGAAGGGGGGAAAGGGGGGAAAGAGTTGAAGCAACACACTTACCTCACGGCCATGTCCGTCAGCCGGTTCTCGGGAAACGATCCCTTCAGCACCGCCTCGACGAGCGACTTGCCCCAACTCCATGCGATGGGCATGCCCACGTCCAATCCGCTAGACGCGTACTCGAGGCCACCGTACAGCGCGCCCCAGTCTGACACGACAAAGCCCTGTCTTGGTGTCAGCAAGGGAACGGTACTTGTAGAGATTTCTTTTAACGTTGTTGCCTCACCTTGAAACCGAGCTCCCCCTTGAGTATGCCATTGAGCGCCTTGTCGTTCCCACACCCGTACGTCCCGTTCAGTCGCTGGTACGAACACATGATGTTGCTGGACCCGGCTTTGACGGCATCCTGAAACGGCCTGTTCCGAAAAGAAGGGAACGTCAGTCACAAGACATGTATGCTCGCTCTCGCCACCTACCACAGGAACATCTCGTGCAAGGCCTTGTCATCAATGTTGGTCGACACGGCCGGGTTCCCGTTCTCGGGCGACCGCTGATACTCTTGCTCGTTGCCTATGAAATGCTGCCAATGCGTCAGAAACATGGCAGACCACAAGACGAAAGAACGTACCTTTGTGCTAGTGATGACATTGGCCGACTGCACGCCCTGGACAGTCTCGGCACCAATCACCCCAGCCAAGTAAGGATCCCCAGACGGCCCTTCCCAGTTCCGCCCACCGCGCACAATCGTCCAAAGCGGTCCAATGACGGGCCCCAAAAGAACATTGACTCCCTTGCGCTTGAACTCACCGCCCATGGCCGCGCCCTGACGCCGCGCCAGGTCCTTGTTCCAACTTTTTTTTTATCTCTTTCGTCAGTGATGACAGTCGTTGCGGCGGCCCCTGTACAAAGTCTGAAGCAGTTCTCACCTCGCACCGATGGAGATGCCGCTCGCAAAGCCGCTCACGCCATCCGTGGCACGCAGCCCCTGTCCCGCATCAGAGAGACACATGCCGGGGAAGTCCAATCTCGGAACGGCCGCGATGTTGCCCGCGCAGCCGTTCTGGGCATCGACACCACTGGCCAGGAGCACCTACAGCTCGTCAGCTCGACTTGGAGACTTTCCAAGAAACCACCTCCTCCTCCCAACGCACCTTTTCCTCCAGCGTCATCCTGTCGACCATGGCGCGCGCTTTCTGGTACGCGCTGTCCCAGCCCCCCGCGTCACCTGCCAGAGAGCATCAGTGTCATTCATTCTCGCCTCCCACAGGAGGACGTTGATACAGCCAGACTTACGCGGTGCGTTGGCGGGATGGGCACCCGCGGGCCCTAAGAGCGGCAGCAAAGTGATGAGGCCGGACAGCTGCATTTTCGGGTGAGGCTTGACCGCATAGTTGGCGCGAATACAAGCGGCGGCGAGCAGTCAGGGCTTTATGGACTCTCATCAAGGAGATGCAATGACGCGAGCGGACAGGATAAAAGAGCCATCGTACGACCCCGTCACGTCACATGGCGTTCGGTCGCATTGTTATCGCCGTGAGGCCCCGCGCGGTTGTGAGGCCGACGATGGGCCGCGCCGTGGCCGCTTCTTGACCCGTGACGTGACGGTTGTGGCAAATAGCCGAATTCAGCCGGTCCCTGATGGCAGAACATGGTCGGTGCCTGTGTCGAGTGCCGGGGGACATGGGGGCATGTGTGCGTGTGTGCAAACTCGGTTTTTGGTGTCGTTGAGTTCGCAGCCAGCCCCTTGCATCGATTTGGTGCCGAGTTGGCCGTTCAGCTTGGCCAGATTTGCCAGGGGACTGACTTGGAGCACATGTGCGTGTGTGTAAACTCGGCTTTTGGTGTCGTCGAGTCAGCAGCCCGGCCCTTGCATCGATCTGGGCCGATCCGGTGCCAAGTCGGCCGTTTGTCTCGGTCAGATGTCAGGAGGAACTCAGCTCAGGGGGCCGGACGATGCGGGGAAAGTGGGGGCGGGGAACATCGGCCGAGCGAGCGGCGCGCAGGTTGAGGCAGGTGCAAGGCAGACAAGGGCAGGCAGGCAAAGGGGTGCAGGGAAGAAGTTCAGGCAGGTGGTCTGCAGGTGGATGACAGCAGGTGACTGTTGCCACTTTTGCTGGATTGTGAAGCAAATGGACGAGCTCTCTGTACGTGACGCCATGGAGCACCAGTATAAATCAAGTACGTAAGTAAGTACCTTGGGTACCTACCTGGTAGGTAAGTAAAGTACCAGAGTACTGACCCAGTGAGTGCCGACGCGGCTCACCCCGGGGACTAAGAGCTTGACATCGCTAGTCGGGGTTTGTGACTATCACGGGCCGGGGTAAATCTTACGGGACTGTCGCGGTTTATTTTTTATCATCACCAGATGAATTATTCCGTCACCACAAGTAAAGTGAGCCGCGTAGACAGGTAGCAATCAGGCAAGTATTTGGTGCATATGAAAGTGACGTTCAGAACAAGCTCAAAAGGCGGCATGTACAGTTCCATGGCAAACATCACGCCAGAATAGATTGCGAAGGACTTGGCTGCACCGCACTGCACTGCACTGCCTCTCGCCAAAGCCTTCATGACGCGCTGCTGCGTCGAGTATACGCGGTACAAGGCCTAATTGGCATACCATACACGGCGCTTTGCTGTCCCATGAGAGCTCACCCGTCGACTTGCTGTGAGGGATAGGATAGCAAGAAAAGACAGACTTGATAGAGGTCCGCAGAGAGGCTACTACGTCTACAGAGCAGAGGGCGTGCTCCTCACAGAGTGAAGTTCTAGGCATCAACGTGATTTGCACTACGCCAAAAGCTTGCACCGTCCCATGGAAACCTCCACAGCTCGGGAACAAGATTCTACACCAATACCAAACAAGCTGACAGAATCTTCTACCTCTCTTGCAGGGAAGGGAGCCCCAACGAGACACGGCGCAGTGTTATTCAGCCGCGACCACGTCCAGGCGAGCATACAGGCCATACCCATTCCCATACGTAGCTAGACACGCTCATCTTACCCACGCCCAGACAACGGCTTGTAGTACTCCCATGACCAGCAACCTTGGACGTCCCGTATTCGTTTCAAAGCCGCTAGTTAGATAAATAGTATATCTTACCCACGCCTAGACGACGGCTTGTAGTACTCCAATAACCAGTAACCCTGGACGTCCCTTATTCGTTTCAAAGCCGCTGGTTAGATGAATAGCACATCTTACCCACGCCCAGAAGACGGCTTGTAGTACTCCCATGACCAGCAACCCTGGACGTCCCTTATTCGTTTCAAAGCCGCTGGTTAGATGAACAGCACAGCATCGAAAGCCCTCATCGTTCCCTTCTGCCCAGCAGTGTCACCACCAACATTCACCTGCATGGCACCATAACCGCGAATAAAACCTGTGCTTCATTACTCGGCTCAACTAGCTCATGCTGCAACACAATATGCCCAAGATAAACAAGCCGCGCTACTATAACAGCGCGAATGGATGAGAAAATAAAAAGACATGAAAATGTGAATGCAGCCCTGCAACGCCAATACGCCCTCGACCTTTCTCTCTCTCTCCACCCCTTTTTTTTTACCGTCACCTCCATCCCCTCTACACAGGCGACGGAGCGTCCCAGTCGGACCCTTCGGCCCCTTCGGAGCCTGAACTCTCGGAACTCTCCAACTTCTTGGCGTCGAGCCATGGTCGGACGGGGTTGCCCTTCCAACGCGTCCCGGCCGGGAGCTGCTCGCCTCGCATGACCAGCGAGACGGGCGCGACGGTCGTGCCCGCCCCGATAGACGTGGCGGGTAGCGCAATGGCCTTCGGACCAAGGGTAGCGCCTCGCTCGAGCGTGACCTTGTCAAGACGCATGATTCGGTCGTGGAACAGATGGGTTTGCAGCACCGCGCCGCGATTGACCGTGGCGCCGTGCCCGAGAGTGCACAGCTCAGCTTCCGGCAGGAAGTGGCTCTCCAACCACACGCCGTGGCCGATCTTGGCCCCCAGCGTGCGCAGCCACCAATTGAGCATGGGCGTGCCGTAGAAGCCGCCCGCCATCCAGGGGACGGCGAGGGATTGGACAAAAGTGTCGGCGAGCTCGTTGCGCCAGACGAAGGAGCTCCAGAGGGGGCGCTCCATGCCGGGTGTGATGCGCGGTGTGAGAACCCATTTGGCCAGTGTGGTGATGGCGCAGGCTGAGAAGGCCGCGCCGAGCACCAGCCCGGGCCCGGCGAGGACGGCCCAGCCGATGCCGAATGTGGTCAGAATCCAGAGGTATCCGATGCCGATGCAGGTAACTAACATGGCGCTGATGAGCAGAGGTAGGGCTCTGCAGAGCTCGACGAGACCGCGCGCGATGTATAGTCTCGTAGGGGGATTGAAGGTCAAAGAGTCGTCTACGTTGGAGTCGGCCTTTCGGGGAAGTGACAGGGCCGGGCGGCCGAGCCAGGAAGAACCGGCCTCCATGTCGCGGGGGGCGGTGCCTAGGACGCCGACCAGGGACCGCTCGGGGACGTGGACGCCAATGTCGACGATGCCCGAGTTTCCAACGAAAGCCTTCTCGCCGACGGACGAGCGGCCGATTCGAATGTACCCGCGGTCAATCTCCGAGACGGACATGGACACGTCGTCGGCCAGGAAGGCACCATCATCCACGCTCATGAGGGAGGGGATGGGGACCACGGTCGATGCCTCGACGTAGCGTCCGATACGTGCCCCAAACATTCTCAACCACGCGGGGGTCAGGATGCTGGCGTAGATGGGGAATAGAAATACGCGTATTGTCAACATCGTGGCATGTGTGACCCAGGCGGCCCAGGCCGTTGAGCTGTGCCACGAGTACACGCCCGGGCGCAGGAAGATGCTTGCGAATCGGACAAAGAGCACACAAAGTCCCACGTACAGGAACGTGCCCAGGACGGCACCAGGAAGGGCGAACTTGAGTAGCGTCATCATGAGCAGGTTGAAGTCGCTGTAGTCGCGCACCAGGATGGGAGTCAAAGCGAGGACTGGAGAGGCAGGAATGACGGGGATGAAATCCAGGAGGAACAGCGTCATGGTGTACCGCAGGTCAGAGAAGAAGGTGGTCAGAAAGCGAGTCTCGGTGAGGAAGGCCTTCTCTTGCGCAGAAGGTGTGACGTCCGGCCCTCGAATCAAGCCCTGCACGACGTTTCCGGCCTCGACGGCAGCAAATGGCTCAAGCACAGTGTTGGGCATAAGATTGCTCCGGCCACCGACCCGAGAACATTCTCCCAAAGTAATGCTTCCAATGTGCAAGAAATCTCCGTCCAGCCACCAGCCGGCTATGTCCACCTCGGACTCGACCGCGCAGCCGTCGCCAAAAGTAGCCAAACCGGTCGTCGGGGGAAGAGCGTGCAGCTGCACGTCCCTGCCGACCTGGCAACCGAGGAGTCGACCGTAGAAACAGGCCCAAGGAGTGCCGGCAATGGCGCCAACGCCACCCATACCGACGAAGCGTTCGGCGCCCCAGAGACGGAGGTGAGTACCGCCTCCGCGCTTGTAGGTGCCGGGTTTGATGCCCCAGGTGAGAATACGTGCCCCGAGGGCGGTGGTGGTGAGGCGGCCGGGGAATGTCCAGAAAACGGCGATGAGCACGGCGATGAGCCACCAGGGGAGAGCATATGAATCAGCCCATGAGCCTGGGTCGAGCCGCAAGGCGAAGAACTTCTTCATGGCAGACACACCGGCCAGCCACCGGCCGGCGTTGAACGCGAACTCTGCCAGAAGAATGAGACATTGGACCATGACGACCCAGCGAGCTGTCGGCTTGACCAGGCGGTCATCTTGCTGAGTGCCGGCGAGATCGTCGACGCGGGCAGACATGGCCGCCAGGGTGGGATTCTCGTACACATCAGCGACGGACATGGTCGGGCACCGTAGCCGCAGCTGAGTCACGAGCTGAGCGGCGGCCAGACTGGTGCCGCCGAGTTCAAAGAAATCGGACGATGACGAGGCCGGGACGCCGAGGACACGGCGCCACTGCTCAGCGAGCCAGGCCGTGGTGCCGTGAATGGGCTGGGCGTCGACGTGCGACGATGGTGGCGGAGGCCAGGGCAGGGCTTTTCTGTCCACCTTGCCCGACGTTCGAACGGGGAGGTCGTCGACCGTTACAAGCATGGGGACCAGGGTTGGCGGGAGCAGACGACGCAAGATGCTCCTGTCATTGTTGGACTCGCCCGGCGCCTTTCGGACCACATAACCGACGAGGACCTGGTTGCCCGTTTCACTGCGTCGAATGGCGCTGGCGCCGGCACTGACGCCGGGTAAGTTCATGAGGGCGGCATCAATTTCGCCGAGCTCAATGCGACGCCCACCCAGTTTGATCTGCTCGTCGTTTCGTCCGACGAAGAACAAGCCATCACGGTCGGCGCGCACCAGGTCGCCGCTGCGATAGGCGCGCTCGCCATCGAAACAAGGAGCCGGAGCAAACTTGACCTTGTCTTTCTCAGGATCGAGGTAGCGGGCCATGCCCACGCCCCCAATGACGAGCTCTCCCTCCTCACCCCATTTGACGGCGTTTCCTTCACCGTCAACGACGGCGAGCTTCCAGCCAGCAAGTGGAAGGCCGATACGTACCGGCTGCCCGGCGACAAGCGGAGCGGCGCATGCAACGACGGTGGCTTCCGTGGGGCCGTACGTGTTCCATACAGACTCAACGTGGGTGGCAAGCCGCGTGGCGAGCTCAGGCGGGCATGCCTCACCGCCCAGAATCAACAAACGAAGTCCCTTGAGCGCTTCGACAGGCCACAAGGCGGCGAGAGTCGGTACGGTCGACACGACCGAGATTCTCTGAGCTGTGAGAAATGTGCCAAGGTCGGCTCCGGCCTTGACAAGCGAGCGTGGCGCTGGGACGAGGCAGGCACCATAGCGCCATGCAAGCCACATTTCCTCGCAGGAGGCGTCGAAGGCCACCGACAGGCCGGCGAGGACGCGATCGCCAGGGGCCAAGGGCCTCTTGGGCAGGAATATTTTTGACTCCGCGTCCACAAAGGCGGCGGCACTGCGATGCGTGACGGCGACGCCCTTGGGCTTGCCCGTGGAACCAGAAGTGAAGATGATCCAAGCGTCGTCCTCCAAGGAAGGTTTGCGCTGGGGCCCGCCGCCGGATGGGTTGCACTTTGTGAGGGTGTCATCGTCTGTCAGCACAGCCGTAACGTTGGCTTCCGTCCAGACCAGCTGGGCTCGTTCATCTGGATCGTCAACGTCAACCGGCACATAGGCAGCGCCTGCCGCCAGCACCGCAAGAATGCCCACGTAGAGATTGAGCGTGCCAGATGTTACTCGAACACCGATGCGGTCTCCTGCCGCGACGCCAGCTGCTCTGAGCTGTTCAACGCGGGCGGCGATGCGGGCGGCCAGCTGTTCGTATGTGAGGCGATCAGCGCCATTGTCAATGGCGAATGCTTTGGGATGAGCTGCTGTGGTGCTCTCGAGAATGTCAATGAGGGTGCGAGGACTCCCGCACGCCTCGACTGGGTATAAGGCCAGGTTCTGCCCTGATTGTGTGGAAGTCATGCTGAGAAATGCGTATGCAAAGATGCCGTGTGAAGCTGTACCATCTAGGCGCTTCTATCTTCTGATTCCGAAACCGAAAAGAAACAAAAGGTATATACCAAGCTGAGGAAGAATGAAGTTGCTCAAAGGACGGCTGAAAGTTTGCAAATCGTAAGTGTCATTGACGGCTTATTCAAGTGCGTAATGAGAAGCGTGTACTCCAGACAGGCAAAGGTGATGGAGTTGGAGGTATGTATGCAGAGCAGGGAAAAGGGGAATAATGCAGGTCGTGAAATGAGTGCTGTGACGGCCTCAATGGTGAAAGCGTGCGTCGAAGAAAGAATTGGGCGAGGCGTGGTGTTGATGTCGAAGACTCAAGACGACATCAACTCCAGACGGAAGCACAAAGGATGAAGAGATGAGATGCCTTCTCCGTGAAAACCGCGGATGATGCCAATGTGAAAGAGTCTTGACGACAATGAGCATTCAAGTAGGACTCGAGAGTGTCATAGACCACTCTATATATGGTCCAAGCTTCGACGGTGTACGATTAGAGGCGCAGGAGGGATCAAGGGACAAACAATACCACTGGAGGTTTGGAAAGCAGAAACAGAAACTCTCTGATGATCAGCCCGGTCGATATCCGTCAGCTGCTTAGTCCAACTTGCAGACTTTGAACTAGGATCATGTTTACATATAGTAATTCCTATGCCGGCCAAGACGTGTACTCCGGGCAGACCAAGCCATAACACTTTTGCCCCATGAAATCTCGCATCTCGCATCAGAGCTCTTTGGACTAGACAGAATATGAGTTCCCATTCAAGGGGTAACATCGCCGGGACACGCACACACCCCCCCTCCACACTTGCCGCGACCATTGCGAATGTCTCTTCAAGCATGTATGACGATGGGAAGGGGAAGGAGGGCAGATAGGCTTGCTCAGTTGGCGGCAGGCAGGCAGGTAGGTACATGATGCGAGTGTCACAAGATGGAAGGCATAAAAGCATAGGGAAAGACGACAGAGTCGAGCAAAGACATGCCAACCAGGTAGCTCGAGGGGAAACCCCCTCACACCCCCCCTTCCCCACGCCGGTGCGTTGGTGTGCGAGTGTGTGTGCGTGTGTGTGGCGTAAGTGTATAATACGAGCGTGTAACATCTGTCAAGTGATCCACGGCAGGCAAGCTCCGAGAAAGTTGGATGCAGAAACAGGGGAGGGGGGGGGGGAGGAGAAGACGAGCCCCCCAAAAAAAACGGCGGAACTCATGTTGGCCGTGTACGGTGTCGTCAAGCCGCTGACTACCCGAGGAGCATCTCCACGCGCCTTCACGATCAGACTAAGCACAGTCATTCATTGATCGTCATCTGGTGTAAGTGGAGCTTCCAGATTTTCGACTCAGAGAACGGCGGGTACACGGCACCTGAAACGCCTTCTTGATTCGCGTTGACTACTCCGTGCCTAGCCATGCTCGGCTGTTTGTGGAGAGAGCAGGCGGAGGGATGGCTTGAGGGGACCAAGGGCAAACTCAAAAGTTTTGGCCACGAACGGAATAGGAAAGGGTCGAGGAAGAGAGAAAAGGAAAGGGTCAGGGCCGTGGCCATGGCGCAATTAGAGTATCCGCCATCAGGTACCGACAACACCAATTCTCCATTCTCGGGAGGTGTTGCCACAACGTGCGGTTTAAGCTTTATACCTTGACCGAGCGACAATAAACAAAGCATTGGGAATCGCGTGGTAGACAAGGTAGCGAGCCCGAGAGAAGGATTTGGCAACTTGGTGCCGGCACTTGTAGCGAAACGATGTGGCCTCTGAGCCCAGACATGTGGAAATTTTGTGGGTAGGCGGCAGCTGAGTTGACCTTGGAGATCCGAAATGACCGACCAAACGAGACAAGGAAAGAGCCACGGGCCAGAGGGAAAAGGAAAGAAACATGGCGACGGGAGGAAGGAACGAACAACAGGAAAAAGGAAAAAAAAAAAAAAAGGAAAAAAAAAACACACTAATGACCCAGCAAACCTCAAGGCAGCCATGGAGCCGAGTGTGAGCCATGCAAGGTATGCATCGCGCAGCACGCACGGCATTAGTAGTTGTAAGAGGATGCAATGCAGCTGATTGACATCGCTTGTCCAGCGGCTAGCGCTCGCCCGCAACGTCCAGTCTGGTGTACATAGACGATGCTGCATGCGACAAGACACTGCCTTTCAATACTGCCATGTGCTCTCGACTTCAACGAGGAGGAGAGTAAACATAGCACGACAAAGGGCCCCTGGGGACGTGATGACGTGGCAAAATGAGATGCAATTTGATGGGCGCAGCAAAAAAAGGCAGAGCAATGGACCGCATGGGCTCAGGAAATTCACCATTTGGTTCATTGGGCACACCTAGCGTAGAAGCAGGGGAAAGGAGAGGAGCGGGGGAGGGGTGTGAGCAAATGACGGACATGTCACCCAAAGGCAGGGAATCCTAGGACAAACAACTCTTGTACGGATGTCCGGGTCTTCCGTATTGTGTGCTCTGTGCTCTCTCCATGTGCAAGTGCTCGAGCGTCTTACGGCTGCTTCTCTTCTTCATTGGGCAGCCTCGGCGTATATAGCATCAATGGCGGGGTCGCATATGTACCCGATCGATTGATAAAACATGGAGACTATGACTGCTTCCAGTCCAAAATGACCAGAACAGAGAGGAAATGGACGAGTCCGGCATCTGCGTCGGGGAGACTAAGAACGAGGTCAAAGGAAAGCAAGCCACACGGGCCAGGCACCTGAGCGGTGGAAAGCTCCATGAATTAATTACTCCGCACGATCCATACATATATATCCGGACGAGAGCGACGCAGCGTGCAATTCACAAGCAGAATGGGCACGAAGGCGTCAAAAGTGCAGCAACGGATGAGGAGTAGCCCGTACGGAGCAGATGGTTACCGAATGCTCCGTTTCCCGCCTTTCGCCGACCATGGCCGCTGTTAGGAGGGCCAACAGGCAAGCGCTGGCACACACATTATGCATATGTGAGCAGAGCCCGAATAGGTGAGCTCAACGCTCATCAGAGCACGGGAGAATTTACTGGCCACGTTCTGCACGCAGTAAACGAGGAGGGGCCCGGCCGGCATCGAGAGGCAGCCACGCCGCAAAATAGAGTCGAGATCTGGAGTAATAAGCTGGCTGGCATCGCGATGCTGTGAGAGTAGATTAATAAAAACAAAAACATGAAATGCTGTGAAACGGCATGTGGCGCATTCTGGGCGCTGACAGCTTCTAGATCCACTGCCGACTGGGCCGGAGCCAATAAGAGCAGCGCGAGAGCCGCATACTCAGGAGGCCTCGGGTCCGAAAATTTGGGTTGGAGGGCGGACAAGGCAGAAGGCGACTGCTAAATGATGGGGGAGGCACCGGCCGGATGTGGTATACATCAGAGAGAAGGGGGGCGTGCGCTCGGCCAAAGGAGAGAGAGAAGAGGGGGGGGTCGTATGCCGGAATCTGTGAGCCGTGGATCCAATTTACCGTTTCCCGATTGAGGGCCGACCGCGGCGAATTTTCCCAGGATCAACAGTGTGGGCTGAGCCCTGCTCTCTCTCGCGCTCAGCCGCGAAACCAGTGCTCGGATGCTGGCCTTTTCGCGACTGGCTCAACGAATGACGGCTGCGGCGCCGATGAGCTGAACGTTGGCCCGTTGAGAGGGTGAAATGGCCAACACGAGCGCTCCCGTTGGCTTAGTCGTTCTATTCATGGCATTGCATCAGACTAGGCCGGCTGACCACTTTGGCTGACTTGCGATGCCCAAACGACGAAGCGCCGCACTGGCTGACGGTGGTATGGCGTGCTACAGCCGCGTCCATGAGTTTGCCGATGGCGTCTTTTGATGCATCATATCCGTCATGAGCATGATGAAGAGGCCGTCAAGGCACTCAAAGGACGTCGATCATCCCCCCTTCGAGCCCGCCTGATTGGATATCCGGCCAAGGCCGGCCGGCCGGCTCAGGTGACAGCTCCGAGTTATGTAATAGATGGTCGTGGTCGGAAATCCCCTGCCGCCTCGAAGCGTTCGTCTTATTGATCGCGCCAGTCCATTTCTCCCCTCTAGTTGCAGGAGAAGCGCGGACTTGGCACACCAAATGGTATGTTCACAGTCGACCTGCACACCCTTGCGTCGCTTCTGCAGTCAGAACTGCGACAGTTGGCGTGAAGACTGTCGTGGGCATCCTCTACGGCACAACCGGCATCTCGAAAAGTGTCATGTTTCCATCGTCCGAAATTTCCAGCAGGGGCTTGTGCGCCAGGTGGCGAGGGGACGCACCGCAACGTGCAGGAATAAAACGAACAGATGTCATGCAATTGCCCTCCGCCTGCCTTCACAGTGCTTGGGCACCACGCATTACTACGCCAAAGACTGACCACAAGTTTCATTCGTCAGCACTTGGATTGGGAAGTGAGAAGAAGAGACTGGGAAAACGAACCCCTCGCGCCCCCCTCCCCCACCCAAAAAAAGGAGCGGCCACCACCAAGATTGCGTTTATGACTTATTTCAGGAGAAGAGGAGCCGAAAGCCGATCCGAGCCAAGCCAGGCCAGGCCAAGCAACTTCCGTGTGGAGTATATTTACCTTAAATCGAAAGCCAAGACGGCAGAGCGACTGCTTACGGCTTTAACCAAGGCGGGTCTTTTTTGGCCCCGAGTCCACACCGTTTGTCGCCTTGTCGGCCATGCATCGTCATAGGTTCCCGTTTGGGCGAACCAGGGTCTGCGTGGAGAGAGTGAGCATGGTGCTCCCCAGCCCAGACATTCACCTTTGAGTGGCGCGCCCGCCTCTTTGTGGGGCCGAGTTTGACCTGTTCAGTCGATTAGCTCGATACCTTTTCTTTTTCCTTCGGGGAGGGGGGAGGGGTGAAGGGGCGTGGGATCGCCAAGTGTCTTTCTTTCGAGCACCTTGCCGGAAAAGTGATTCGCAAAACGAGACAAAGATGAAGTGCTTCCAAGACTCACCTTGCATCGAACTGCGATCTGTCGTGGGAACTCGATGTCGGATGTATTCGGCCGCGTCGCTTGTGTCACTCGGTGCATCCCTCCCCTCTCTCTGGGCTGTATCGTTCGCTTTGTGTTTGCCGAACCAGCGTCTTTTGATGCTTCACGAGACACAAGAACATACCCGACCCACCGAGCAGAGCAAGTGATTGGCCCAAGATTACGATGCTTCTTTCCCAAGTCTCAGCCTCGATTATCGCTGGTCAGGTGTAAGCGTCATGGGCATTCTGTTTTTCGTATTGTCTTGTGCTATTGCGCATGTCTGACCAAAAGACTATGCGGTTTGTGTAGCACGAAGGCGTTGGATTTTGCGCGGAACCCGAGTCTATCATCGTCTCATGCAGGCCGCAGCAGATTCGGGTAGACAAAACGCCGGGCCGACAGGGCCGTTGTAGTCGCAGCGCACGATGCTACCAGGACAGCTGCCTCGCAAGTTCAGTATGGCTCGGGTCATTGAGGTCATGGCAGCTTGCCAAAACTGACTGGACGGGCCACAGCTTTGCAGTCCTGCCAGCACGTGGACAGCGTTTCGTTCGGGGCTGGTCGGGGGGGGAGGCAGGGCGGGAAACGGCAGACCTGACGCAGTCATTGGGTGCCACGGATCCTTCGGATAGCTGAGATTTGATGATGTTGCCGGCACGTTGTTTGCAAAGCAAAGTGGACGAATAGATTACCGGATGCCTGCCCGACGAGCAAATCCAGGGGCGTAGGCCACCGAGAATTGGCCCGGGCACAGCACGCCGCTGCAGATCAGGCACACGACCCGTAGGGGGAAAAATAAAATTGCTCGCGAACCATGGGTGGCAAGTAGGCATTTCCATGGGAGAATTACGCGTCAAGGGGTTTCAGGAAGGTGAGCAAACCCCCGAATTCACTGATCCAGTGTGTTTTGGCGCATCATTGCGGCAAGAAGCGCAGGATCAGACGGCAGGAGTAACCGGCACAACGGCAGGTGACGGGGGCTCCCTGCGACAGTTTGGCTGGGAAATACGGAGTAACTGCGGATTACGAACCACCCAAGTGCTAGTAGAGGCATAATAGGGCATTGATGTGATTGTTTGCTCTAGTCGGTAAGGTTTAAGGGTTTGAGCGGGCAGGGCCACGTGACGCATTAACTGCCATTAACGCAATAAAACAAGCCCTAGAATTTGGCGTTTTTCCTAACGCTTGCTTTCCGTTGTAGCCGACTCGCCGGCTCTCTCATGGCCGTGGAACACACCGGTGAAACAGGCTCTTTGATTGTGTCCGTCTTCTGCCCGTTAATGCGGCGGCTTCAGCCAGACAACTCTGGATATTCTCGAATCTTGATCCCTGATGGAGCGGAATGGGGCGGGCTCCTCCACATCATCAGGCGGGCAAAATTGCGTCCTATACCCCTTTTCCCATCGCTCAGCTGGTCGCCTTGCGCAAGAAACAATAGTTGGTCCGGGCAATTAGCAGCTCACGGGACGCTCAGCCCGGCCGATGGTCAGCCACGCCAGCGAGGCATCGCCGCCCCGGCCTGCCATCCCCCCCCTCCTTTGGACGCACGCACCAGGGTTGTTCTGATCAGCTCTTCGACTCGAAGAGATCTGCATGCAGGCGGACCAACGGCGCGCGCTTCGACTCGAGTCCACGCCGGCCGAGCAATCAATGAGGCACCTTGTCGCGCCTAAACATTCGTTTGCAAAGCCGCTCGGTCTGACTGACTCGAAAGGGCGTCGGAAATAGAACGCGGGTAACAGCCATGCGGGCTTACATACTGTGTCCACAACTTGCCATCCTGTGCACTGCCGGCTGACTGACTACATCCCGTACCACCTTTGACCAACGTGCTCTTGATGAGGTCATGAAAGCCGAGAATCACGTTGCCGACCCTGCCCAACGCGCTACGCACGGCGGCTCCATTAACGGCATCGTCAGATGCCGGAGCCGCCCAGCATCGCATCGCGGATTTGGCCGGGTTAATCTCACCCTCCGCTTTCTCATAATCTGCTCTTTTGTGCTTACCCTCTTCATCTTCTACCACTTCGTCTTCGTGCCACCTGACATTCTTCGTATTCCTCAAGGCTGGCGTCGCCCGTCTGCTGCGGACTCTATTTCCGTACCAGCTTGCTGTGTTGGCTCAGTTTGCCGGCCTCGAGATCATCCGAGCAAAGACATGGCCCCTGCTCAGTCAGGCCTTCGGCCCAGGGCCCTGGTCTATCGGCACCCGACTGACGAGGATCAACAAGAGCTGTCAGACGCAGTTGGGCGACTGCTGGAATCTTCACCCCGGCGCTTTCAAGTGCAGTATGCGGGCCCAGGCCACATCACGAGCGAGACGCTGAACACAGTCGATCTGTACGCCCAGCCAGGCGGTCCAGGTACGTGATGCCAGATCTCAAGCAACCACGAGCGAATCCCTCTTCTGCACTCAGACAAACGTCTGCCTGTCGCAGGACAAAAAGAACCGCTCGCGTCAATCTCGGCTCGTTCATCTCTCTTGCTGGGGCTCCCTGTCGGCACCTTCATAGCCGTCCCATCCATCCCATGCGACACACTGCATTGCTACTAAGTATTGTCCACCTCACGCTTGGCTAACAGCCGCCTTGCAGACCTAGAAACCGCCTGGGAAGAGAACAAAGTCCACGCCAAGGCCATCAAGGACTTCGTACATCGCGGCGGCCGGTACCTGGGCTTCTGCCTCGGCGCATACCTCGCCGGCCACACACCCGGATACGGCCTCCTTCCTTCCCGCGCCGACACCGACTCTGAGCGCGAGAAACAAGGGGCCGAAGTCAAACACGATAAGGACGCCGTCATCAAGATCGACTGGAACTTCAGCACGGGCCCGCATGCCGGCCGCATCCTGCAGGACCAGCAGATCTACTTTCAGGAAGGGGCCGTCATTACCGGCTTCGACGACAGCGACGACGCCATCGTGCTTGCCCGGTATTCCAAGAGCGGCCGCGTTGCCGCGTCCCTCAACAGACACGGGAACGGCTGGGTCGGGCTCACAGGCCCGCACCCTGAGGCGCCTGACCAATGGTGTAAGTACTTTGCGTGTTATTCAGGGCTGGTGCCGATGCGCTGACTCTTGCAGTCCGCATGTACAAGCTCAAAAGCGACCACGGCGAGCGCTTCGACATTGGCCATGACTTGATTGAGGCGGTCATGACGGGGGGCCGGAACGTGAATCAATGCAGACGCGCCAATTGGCCTGCCAAGTTAACTGATTCCAAAAAGTCCCGCAATCCATTTCGAAAGATAGTAAGCGGACTTACATCCTAATTTGTCATGTCCTATGCCTACGAGGGGGTCTATTATATTGCCATTCTTTGTCTGGACTTCGTGTAAGCTATTGTATTGTTGGTGCGGTAGACCCAGATAGACACCGGTCGCTACGTGAATAAGAAGACGCAGTATTGCATGCTCTGCCAGGATTATGCGATACCTCACATGACAGCATCCCATTGCCAAGCTTTGTAACGTGGCTGTCACTGTCCGGTTCACTCAAACGGGCATGTAACGATGCATACTGACAAAGTGATGCATTAGCATACATCCATATTCCCATATGTACTCTGTGCTCCGTACGCATATGCAGATCAGCAGCACAGTTCCAGCACTGCACGCACTCGGGCATAACAACCCCGCAGGTCAGGCTAGCTGAGGTGATCGACATTGACAAGGCAAAAACGCGTCAAATGTTCCAGAAGAATGGACGGAAAATGCCTCTTCCCACCCCCCCATCGGACGTCAGACCGCAGCGCCTGTCCGCACGTGAACTTGTTGCAACGTACTGAAACCACCGGCAAGGCCACAGGCGCCAGCGATGCGACTTTGTCGATGTCACCCTCTGCGTGTGCATGGTTGAACACGCCCCGATCCAAAGAAGAGAAAAACCTCTTCAGATGGGGGCCAATATTCAGGGGCTGCCGTCAACGAGGTGGGTTGACTCCAATGTAGTCATGGTCCATTTCTTATGCAGCAAGCTCGCAATCGAGGCGAAGGAATACTCTTCCAGAGTCAAAATTGCATTCGCTTGATGCCCTCTGGATGTCACGTGGTTTGGGGCCTCGGCCATGTTCCGAACGTGGAATCGTGACGCTGTGTCTCTGATTTCCTGGAGGCTGACGAACATTCTGCTCATCTGTCGATTTGCTGGGCTGTGCGCAAGACAAACGTCTGTGGACGCCCGATGGAGAGCGACACGATCAAGCATGGTATATCGTATATCGCGTGGCGGACCAGCTCGATGTATCGCACCGCAACAAATGGTTGCTCTCGGGTCTGCTGTCTCCTGACCAGCACACCGGCACGCGACAGATCTTCCACGGCAAACACCCGCCCCCCATTGTGACCCTGGATGGCCATTCCTGGCATGTGTGCCTAAGTGTACTCCGTATACGGAGTAGAGATGCACATCATCTGATTGGCATGACGGCGTCTGGCGCAAGGCACACCCCCTCGCACCGCGGTTATTTGGGAGCACCCCTGCCAACCGCTAACCTCGTACATTACGTACTCCGGTATAACAGCCCTGTAAGACCAGAACTCGGCACTCGAGAAGTCTCCACGGTTTTGACATTGACGCTTGTTCATCCTGTGTCTTCAGAACGGGTAAGAATGGGTTCTTCTCCATCCCATCACCCGCTTTTGGCTTCTCAGTCAGAAGTCAGAATCAAACGGTCGCAGACCATTTAAGCGTAATTGACTGTAGGCAGCCGCTCGCCGAGACGCCAACACTCATCTAGGAGATTTCTCGGCGTGCTGCCTGGGACCCCTTCTTTGAAGTGTCCTAGTCCCGCATAAGGGTTCGCATACTCCTGCATTCGAGGCCCACGCTCGTTTTTTTTTTTTGGTGAACATAGCTTCCTGGCTAGTTGTCCTTAGTTGTCCTCTGAGTAAGCTGGCATACACGCAGGAAGCTGCTCGTCGGCGATTGGCTCGCCCACAGGTGAGAAATCGCAGGGCTCACTTATTGTCGTTTGTCATCTCCCAGCGAGGCTAAGAAGGGGCCATGTATAGAATCTTTGATTTGTATTCAATATTAGGTAATTTTTTGCGCTGGCGAGTGAGGAATTGGCTCGGCTGAAAGATCATTCGTGGTTTTTCGCACACCTTGTGGCTGTGCATGACGCCTTGATCAGTGATGAGCCATGATGTCTGACACAATTGGATCCAGCCGGTGATTGAAGCTCGTTGCCACAAATGCGGATTTCCGAAAAAGTTTATTTATCAATATTGTATGCAGGAGGGGAGGGGGGGGGGAACGACAGCGCGCTTCCTGGCTTACTGGTCGCTTTCGGCGAAGCCGACATGGCTTGTCATATCGATGACCGAGAGCCGAACCAGGACGGTAATAATTGATAATTTGCATCGCGCGTAATATCTGCTCCGCAATGAGCAGATTCGCTGAAGCGGAGGCCATGTCGTTTGGGCGACTTGTACTCCGTACTCCGTCCATGGTGATGAGCATCTATGCGTAGGAAGCGAGGTATCTCGATGGAGCATTTCGCCACGTGTTGCTACTTACCAGATTGATGATGGCGTTTCCATTTCAGAAATGCACGTATGCATTACATGTGTATGTGCTCCGTATGTATGCATAGGTACGGAGTACACATGTAGGGACGCCCGGAGTGCTCCGTATAATAGCACCTACATATTGAGAACGGAGTACATGAACTGGGAGACCTGTGCCTATTGACTCTGCATGTGCTGGAGCAAGCATCATCCATGCTCTCGGCCCAGCCTTTCAGGTCCGGGAGCGAGAAATCCACTCAGCGGCCCGACGAACACCTTTTGGTAATGGAAGAACGTGTTCCTCGTTGACGAGGTTGATGAGGCGATGAATGACTCTTGCAACGCTGCACGATGGATCACATTGACAACATGGTTAAAAAGGTGAGACCTGATACCAGAATGATGAGAAAAACTCTCCGATAATTTTGTTTGCGATATGCAGGTAAGCGGTAGCGTGAAGCCCAAAAAGGAAATATTTATAAAACAGAAACAAAGGGCCCCATCGAGACTTACGAAGGTGTGAGTCCAGCAGGAAAACGACGCGCGTCGTGATCCGTCCTCGCTGACCGGGACATCTAATACGATCTCGATGCGAGGGCGGCAGACGCATGCGATTAGCGAGCAGGGGCCTCCGTTGCGATGGGTCGAGAAAAAAAATTTAGTAGTCGATGATTCCATTCCCTGTCCTATATCAACCATGCGTCTTTGGTGATATTGCATACGGCAAGTAATATGAGGGTCCTGGTCAGACCTCTAAGCTGAAGGATTTCTCTCCGCGGCAAATGCCCCGAAGAACAGGAACCGAAATAGAGGGGTGAATAGAGTCAAGCTCCGCCGTCATCTGATGCGTGGCATTTGAAGCTGAGTATATTCCCAGGATGTGTCACGTCACCCGGAGGAGGCCGTCTGATCGACGTCGACGACAGTCATTCGTTAGCTGCGAACGGGCTAGACTGGAAGTATCTGAGCTGGAGGTAATTGTTCACAATGCACGCCATGACAAAGCGCGTCATGAAGATTCTGCTCTGGGTTTTTCTTCTTTCCTCACCCAATCTCTCAACGTATTGCGCCATTAATCATGGCATGTCCCAAAGCCAAGTTGTTCTTGGTCGGCAATGAGCCCGTCTGCGGTCGATTGCGCTGTCCTCACCGCAACGACCATTGTTGTGCGCGTCGTATGCGGCATCTCACTGCACCATCGTCGTCATTGTACCGCCTTCAGTGTCTTTTCTCGTCCAGGCCTTCTTTCTCTGCCAGACAGGTCGGAAGGGCAGCGCTGAACAGTGTTCGATATTTTTGAGAGTGCATCATTGTCTCTTTGGAGAGGGGGCTTGGTCGTCCTTGAGAATGTGCGTTTCTCAAATGTACGTACGCATTCGTGGTCGTTGAGCGACTTGAGCTTGTGGACGACGGCGAGATCAATCAATGCATCTCGTGAAGTCAAAAGAAAGCGTGATGCAAAGATCATGTATCGTTTGCTCGACTCAATTTACCCTTCTTGTCCTCCGGCCATCTCGCAACGAGTTGAACGACTAAGTCTGCACGTTGGGACCGGCATCATCATCGCAATAGTCTTTCGTCGCAGGTGGTTTCGTCGGCTTGTCGCGGAGAAGCTTATGTCTCCATTCGTTGACCAGAGTCCATAAGTCGATCAAGTTTTAGCGAACGTTCGTCTGGTCGTGAAGTCGTGCTGTGCGGTCACAGCGCTCGCCCGGCATGTCCTTTTTATCAAGAGAGCGGAAACAGGCGTAACTTGCTGCTTTAGTTATACGCTGACCCAAACCGACTGTGTCGGTCGCTCCTGCCCCAAGTATGACATTGAGGCGTCGTCGTCGTCATCGCCTTTCTGGCGGCCCCGTCAGTCCAATCAGATTGTGGCCCGCCCGCCAACCGCAGAGCTGAGCATGACGCGGCCTTTCGATAAAAAATTTGGCGTCCGCTATGATCTGACCAGCTGAATTCGTCGGTGACGAAGACGTTTTTATTGCCAATGTGATTGCCAAAATTTTGGTAGCAACAATAATTTCTCCGCGAGGAGCATTGCTTCATCAGTAGTGAGGACGAGTTGGGATTTTGTCGTGACCTGCGTTGCGCATATTACACGTCTCCGGGAGAGGCTCAAGCTTCGATAAGATATCAGCTCTACATACTACCTCAGACTCGAGATAAGGAGAAAGATCCAAGTTTTTCTCAACATGGGTTCCACAGTCGAATTGATCGATCGCGATCAACTTGACCCTTGTATGGCGAGTGCAAAAAGGAGACGGACGGAGAGCACAGTCAATCTATGCATATGGAAAATAGTCACTCTTTTCCGGCTTTGAGAATCGTCTCATGCCCACTACCCAGTCAATGAACTAATTGATTGCGCGGACCGGCCATTATGGGTTCATTCCATCCTCTCAGCGGTCGCCAATCCGCTGCGGGCACAGCCATCAGTATTTACCTATCGACAATATTTCGAGGTTCGAGGTTATGGCAAGCTTCCTGCACCGTTTAGGACGAGTACTTGAGATGACTGAAGTTTTGAAACGACTCTGCGTAGTTCATTGTTGGACAATCCAAAGACGATCTTTCTGGTATGGCTCTTGTACAGCCTACCAGTCTTGGAAGATCTGCGGTGCCAATCCTATACACGTCCCAATTCTACACACATCCGGATCATATATCATGTTTGCTACCGCTTTCACGTGACTACTGGGCAAATAAATCATTTTGCTGGTCTTCACTCCATGTGTCGGGCCTTTTCACGACGATGGAATATGCGTAGACAAACTCGCCCAAAAGTCCCCATGGTATCGGGTCCAGCTCCAATGCCTCCAGGTTTCACCTTCGATTGCTACCTAACTGCTCTCGCTTGCCAAGCTTGGCGCCATCTACGATTCTTGAGAAATGACAGCCAAGGAGACGACTCAAGCAGGTGACAACAACGCAGCTGACCAATACTGACCGACAGGTGTATTCGAAGCAGCTGCTTCCGACACTCGCCAACAATAGCAAAGATCCAGTAAACAGCCGAAAAGAGGCGATCTCGACGGCATCCGTCTTGCCCTCGTGCACCGCGGCCTGCAGAGCCGTGCCAAAGAGTCCCCCCCTTCCGTTAACGTCAATTTCGTCGCGGCGATTTTCAAGCAGGAAGGCGAGGCCGTGAGTGCCTTCGGACACCATGCACGCCGACTGCAATGGGAATCCATATGGTCCAGCTCCCATATTCACATCGGCGCCACGCTCAAGGAGGAAGCTGATTCTGGGGATAGCATAGGAAGGGTCTTCGAAGAGCTCTAGCGCGGCTTGTAAAGCAGTGCCATGTCGCAGACCCCCACAGTCGTTGACATCGACATAATGGGCGAGAAGTATCTCCAATGTGCCATTGACTGTTTTTGGCAGCTTCGTGGCTGCAGCATGCCAGGCGCTCCCGAAAATACCGCCACGAACATGAACGTCAGCACCATATGCGATGAGTAAGCTCACGATGGTTTGTTCGTCGTCCTGATTGTCGACGTCGAGGTGTTTGGGTGCACAGGCCGCCTGAAGTGCGGTCCCGTACTTGCCGCCCTCCATGTTGACTTGGGCTTTGTTTTCAAGGAGCAGGCGAATTTTGTCCAACTTGGCACTCATGCAGGCGCTTTGCAGTGCTGTGCCGTACAGTCCTCCCTGCTTATCAACGTCGGCGCCTTTGCTGAGCAGTTCGCCCACCATGCCATAGCTCCAAACAAAGGGATTTGCCGATGCGGCGTGTAGCGGGCTTCCATATATCCCGCCGGTAGCATTTACATTAGCGCCCTTTTCGCACAGTTGCTGAAAAGCTCCTGCTTTAGGCTCGTATTCCCCTTCACACAATGCTTGCAAAACATCGCCGTGCGCTCTGCCTTGGATAGTCACGTCGGCGCCCTTCTCTAGCAATAGATCGACAATATCCCAGCATCTCCGGAAGCAGGCCGCTATTAATGCCGTTTCAAAGCGTCCTCCTCGCGCGTTCACGTTGGCATCATGTTCGAGCAAAAGACGAACGACAACAATATCTGCAGCGAAGCATGCCGCCTGCAGGGCATTGCCATATTTTCCTCCCTGGGCGTTCACTTCCGCACCCTTGCCAAGGAGAGTCAAAATGTTAGAATACAGCATGGTTTCTTCGGGTACCCAGTACGTAGGCAAGCATGCCGCTTGAAGAGGGGGCCCGTGTCGTCCGCTCTGTAAGTTGACATTAGCTCCGTTTCGAAGTAAAAAGTCAAAAAGGTCTTTTGATCCGTATCGCTGTGTCTGCTCGGCCGCCACGCTTAATGCAGTGCCATACTTGGTGCACGGGTAGTTGATGTTGGCGCCTTTGTCCACAAGAAGCTGTGATATTCGTAACCGCTGCTCAGTTTCGAGTCTCTCGACTGAGCACCACCCGCTGATAATTGACATGGCACATCCTGCCTTGTGCACGTCCGCCCCGCGCTTTAGAAGCAACTCCAGGACTGTGAATTGGCAGCTGTGCGCGGCAGCCTCCAAAACTGACCCAATGTCACCATAGTTCGCATTCATATCTGCGCCTTCCTCCAGCAGGAGCTCGATAGTTGACAGATGACCGAAGAAAGCCGCTGCCTGTAGTGCACCGCCGACTCTTCGACTCCGGACCTTGATATCGGCGCCTTTTTCGAGAAGAAACCGCACAATATCATCATGTCCCCCTATCACTGCCTCTAGGAAGGCCGCGTCTAGATCCTCCTGGGTCAAGATCGTGTTCGGTTCCGAGGATCGATGGATTAGCAGTTTGGTGAGCTCCAAGGACCCAATCCAAGCGGTGTAGCAGTATGGCCGCCGCCACATGCTGGCTTGCCGTTCCATTGCAGCAACATATCCTCTTGCAACAGGTTGGAGAGCTTTAATTTTGGATTCTGATGGTCCTCGCGTTCGTACACTTATCCTAAGGCTCTCACTACGTATTGAGAGTGCGCGCTGTGCGAGACAGACAATCTCAGGCGTCCAGAGGTCGCGATCGATCATCTTTAGATACCGTTCCCATTTATTGGCTTCGTAGAACAGTGTAGGTTCCTTGAAATGTCGTCGGCTTTTGATTGTTCTCTTGACCTTGGCGCTCACGTTCACGTTATATGACAAACAACAGTGCGTAATATGTAGGAGAGCGTCGTTGTCGGTGAAATGGAAGCGGGCAGTCGAGCGATTTCTGATGCGATCCGAGTTTAGATACTCCTTGATTGTGAAATGAGCCAGACGAACTGTTTTCATATTGTCATTGCGCCTCCTATCGACCATGACGAGACTGGAAAAGTACTGTAAAACGGATTTCGGCTTGAAGAACCGTTCTTGGTTCAACTCGTCGGCAGACTCGGGATTGAAGACAAATACTTCAGCGAGCTCCCTAACGGTAAAATAACCCGCGGACGTTCGGGATAACCATTTCAGCGCGCCCAGGACCTGTTTTTCAAATTTAGGTTCTACATCATTTAGTATTCGGTCGTACGTTTCATCCAATCCTTCAGGCAGATCATCAAGTGCGTCCTGAATGGCTTGTGCGGATTGAAGTTTCTTCAGGGTATCAAACTGGGTGACAAGATATTGGAACCTAACAACAATTATGAGTCATTGCATTTGTCCTTATATGAAGCACCAACTCATTGACTTACATTCCATCTGCCCGCTTCATCAACGACTCCTTCGCTTTAATCTTCATCTCTTCAGGCCACGGACTATATGTTCTGGAAGCTAAAACCGAGTCAATGTACAGAGATAGGTCATTGTCTAGCTCTTCACTTCCCGTGAGACTGATGGCGGTGCGCGCTGGTCGAGACAAGATGGGGTCAATCTCTGCGTGTATATCTGGCTCGGCTCGGCTTGTGCAAAAGATGTGGACGTTGTCCGGCATTGCGTCAATGACACGGCTAAGGCAACCCAGTAGCTTGCTTCGCTCATTCTGAACAGTCGGACATTCATCGAGAGCGTCTATAATGATGAACACAGCTGAGAACCCATGAACAGTGGCAATGAACGCCTTTTCGAGAGTCTCAATCCCTGGGCGCTCGTTCCTAGCAATATACTTCTCTAAACATTCGATCGGCTGTGGAGTGTCAGGGCGGCTCGCACACAGCTGCCTGACTAGCGACGAGAGCATGACGGTCACCTTTTGTTGCTCCTGGTCCCTGAAGTTGAAGAAGTAATACGAGACAACTGCTGAAGGGTCTTCCTCGTACTGGTCTCTCAAGTGTTGAATAACAGACGAGCTTAGTACAGACTTGCCAGAACCAGCTGCAGGCCGTCAGCACAGTAAATGTAGTGAGAGACTGCGGCGTGTCACACCTTTGCCAGTGTGCCACAGGAAAGACTTGGGTTGCTGCTTCCATGTCGTGAATGTCTTGCTGTCCTCCACCAGCCACTTGGAAGTATTCTTTCGGTGGTTAGATCGAGCATCATTAAACCTTGCGGAGTATGCGACCGTACTCAGCCAGTCGAGCAGCTTTGTGCGTTTATCGTCTTCCTGAGCTTTGAGTATTCCCGTTAGAAGTCCCGAGGTATCAGTACCGATACGTTGCCAGCAAGACATGATCTGCTCATGTCTCTGCTTAGCTGCCCGGCTTTCTTCATCATATCTGATGTCTCGACAACGATCGAGTACTTGAAATAGTAACTTCTCCTGGTCTTTAATGTTCTGCAAAAGCTCTTTCCACCCGGTCCACTCGACGACATCAAGGGCGTAGCGGGCGGCGGTGTGGCGGGTATAGTAGCAATAGCCGGTAATCTGGAATTCCAGGATATGTTGATACAGTTTTTCCAGAGCAAGTCGATAGTGATGTGTGATGGTCGTGGACTTGTAGCGCCGCTCATAAAGGTCCTCCCAAAGATAACTCTGGACAATCAAGGACGAGATATACTCTAGTCCCTGAGCCAAGGAAGCAATCTGCTTGGAAGGATTCAGGAGGAACTACCCGACACAATCAGCCCTGATCCGAGCGATTTCTGCGCACTGGCTCGACATACCGGCAATAGCAGACTAACACCGCCCCATGCAATTGATGCGATCGGGTTTCCGCTCACAGCCTCGGTAATGAAGTCCTTGGCCCGAGCCACAGCTCCCAGGACAGGCTTCACCACATCCCTTACCAGCACCTCGGAGCTTCGAAACTTTAGCTTCCACACATTTTTATCTACTTGGTCCATCTTTCGCTGGAGGATTGCGTTCATCCAGTCTCTCTTGGCGATATTGGTGCCCACAGCCTCACCCAGGGAAGCACTCAGATCGCGTTTTATTTTTTCCTCAAACTCTTTGATGAGCTTTTCCTTTTCATCAGCTAGCTGATTGTATGCCTCCTCCCATAGCTGGCGGATAGCCTTGCCGTCGTCGGAGATGAGCAGCGGCGCCCTCGTCGTCTCCTCTTGTGGATCATTTTGAGGTGGGTTGGCGGCGGCAGAGAATGACACCATTCGTTGTATTCCCGACAAATCGTTCGGGGCGCTGGAGCTGGTTCTCGTTTTCGTGGCTGGACTTGGCTGCTGTTGGACGTCTAACAACGTATCATCTGGTCTTGCTGAGGTGTCATCGTATTTGTGAGTATGTAGCAGTTGGTTGATCTTCTTTTTGATCTTTTTCTCAAAACCCATCTTGTCAGATTCGCCCACGAAGAATACCGATGTGCCATGGCATCTATGCGACCTTTTGGATCAGGCAAATGTGTGTCTCCCTCTTATGGGTTCCAGGCCGAACTGCACAACGCCCAATCGAGTCGTCCGGTTGATACCCTAAGCGCTTCCATGCAAGCACCACCTGAGTGCCAGCCCATGCATAGCCCGACCGAGTTAACGGTAGGCCGGAAGGGACTTGGTGGAGAAGTTAGTTTGTCATACTGAGCCCGGGGAAGAAGGGATTGAAGGCTCGCCTATTGTGATTTGAAGAAGCAATTTGCCGAGGTTCCCTCCAATTGAAACCCTTTTCTAGCCGCCGACTAATAGTGTAATGCAGGTGTCCGGCGGCAAGCAGCATCTTTCGGAGCTCGTGCCTCTGAGTGACCATCGACCTCTTGATCAGAAGAACAGGTTTGTGTCGTGAGGGGTGGACGGGCGTGGGATCTGACCAACCATGATGACTCGTGGGTTTTGTCTTGCAGATACGAGGACGACTGGGATTGGACGACTCACAACATTAGGCCTCAGGTGTCTAGTAAGTTTTCCGTACATGCATGCGTAGTGGTGTGGCCTTCTTGCCCACCCTGACCCGTCATGATTCTGCAAGCCGCATCCTGGGGCACAGTCCTTGAGGGCTCATGCACCATGCAAAGCAAACAGCCAGCGTCTAAAGCAGGCGCCCCCCTTGTACCCGGAATGCCTCAGAGCCAGAACGAGGATGGTGTACACAAATGCTGTGGACCGCAACCGGTTTATCACGACTAGCGTACTCGACCCTGAGGTTCTCGGTCAAAGGCGCAAGGCCTGCGCATGCATATCTTGTTAGATCACTTCGAGAGCATGAATATCCAGTCCAGTGGGGGAAAGCAGTTGGAAGTGTCATCACCAGTACCTGCATTCAGACGTAAGCACGCGTTGGAGCGCTCTTTGGATGCGGAAATGATCATTAATGTTGAACTCGGTTTCTTCGGAGCCCGAGCCACGCCAGGCTGATGAACTCACATCATTGGCCTCTCATGTAAAGCTCAAGAAGCCTAACCTGACCTATTGATCGGTTGAGATTTGCCGAGCGGTTTGGTCTCCTCCAGAGGCTTTTTTCTTGCTGCCGTCATTCACACAAGACTATAGCAGGTCCTCCACCCTCTGGGTCAGAGACTACAAAAGCAAAGATAATGAGAAACTGTTTGCTAGACAAGTCACATGCTCCTTCGCCTCCAATATTTGGGCATCTCTCACGTCTGCGTGGCCGCCGCCACGATCCTGCCGACATCAGATTCTCAATACTTCAAGTCCAAACCAGCTCCAACAGTGCGAGAGGCCCCGGTGGCATGGTCTTGACAGCTGTCAGATGGAAGCGCGCACTAGCTCTAGTAACCAAGTCCTCCCACTGGGCCAGAGACCGTTCCTTGCCGTTGAAAAAGGCCATCATAATAAGGTCTTGACCTCTGAAGAAAGCTACTCAGCGGACCGAAACATCTCATAAGGTGTGCTTCCCTTCACAAACATACCTGAAATCCCACTCCTGATATGGCGATAGAGTCCCCGGTGATGGCACAACAATTTCGTTGATCAAAACACGCGATCCGGTCTCCAGCGCCGGAATAAGCTGTTTTAGGATCTTGATAGCAAACTCATCCGACCAATCGTGCAAAATCTTGCGTAAGAAGTATACCGCGGCTCCTCTCTCGGGCTGGACGCTCAGGAAATTGTGTGCCTGAAACTCGACTCTTGTGCGCAGATGGTCTGGGACCGTAGAGCGTGCGAGCTCCACGACGCTTGGCAAGTCTTGAACGACTATTCGCCGCAGGTCTGGATGTCTGGCGGCCAGAGCAAAGGCAAACGTTCCGTTGCCGCCACCAATGTCGACGACGGTAGCGTCAGGCTTCAAGGCGGCCCAGTCGAACACTTCGGGCTCCAGGGCGGCTGCAGGGTCCGAATCGGGCATTTGCTGCCTCAGAGTCATGCAAGCCGTGAAGCGTTTCAATCGATCTGGATCGTCCGCCAATATCTCCCAGAAAGTTCCGGACTTTCCAGTCGCAAGGTTATGGCCGGTATCATCCGGGAGCGGCTCTCCAGGTCGTATGGCCGTCATGGCCATAGGTAGGTGTAGGATTGCTGGCACAGTGTCTTCGCAGAAGAAGCCAACAAGGTCAAAGATTTGCGGCGAGGAAGCAAGCATGGCAGAGAAGGCTGTGTGCGCGACATGTCCAGGCCTTGGCTGGGCCAAGAAGCTGCCGAATGCAACGGCGTGTTGCACGAGGCGAGTGAAGGTCTCCTCATCGGCATTACAGCGGCGCGCCAGCTCGGCTACGGTCACAATCTCTCCCACGTCAAATTTCTGTGGTATCTTGTATCGATATATGGCATGCATAGTCGACACATCAAGCTTTCATCTCCCTCACATATTCTTAGCGCACTGAATCGAGCTCCTTGAGGGAGGTAGGACATAACATACGGCACGACCCAGCTGCGACGTGAGACATCTCAGCGGTCCCAGTAAGAGCGCAGTCAATTGTTCTATCTGACCGAGCGCCTCGTCGACGGATGCGCTCAACGAAGGTGGGAGCGTCGGAGAGTGATTTACGTTCTCTGGCTGGAGAGACGGCGTGGGTAAGCTATTATCTTCCAGATATTTTTCTAATTCGGTGACCGTTGCTAGAATGGAAGATGCAAGCTCGACAGTTCGAGGCGTGCCGGCTTGATCCATGTCTGTACTCGAGGTCAGTTTATCGGAATGCGATGATTGGGCTTGAAAGAGAAGCATGAGGTAGTTGACGAGGAGAAGAGACTGGGACCGAGTTTCTTTGAACAAAACGGTGGGCGCCAAGTTAGTCGACGACGCAGACGTCCGGCAGCAAGACGCAACGAAACCGTGACGTAGACCCCTAGCGGAAATCATGCGGAGCATTCATTGTGTGACAGAAAGTTTGGGCCAAAATCACGGGCGCATGATTGGGCATCAAGTATATTCACCAATCGGGTTCCGCTTCTAGATGTACAGTTATCTGATGTTTGGGCAGGCGGTGAGATAAGAAGTCTCGGCTTCTCCGCATCGCGCCTAATCTGAGGGACAGTTGCTATGTTGACCCCGTCGTGTTCCGTCAGTCTGCAAGCCACATGCTGATCACAGTCACAGTGTAGCGGAACGATTGGCTAAAAAGACTTACTGAGGGGATTGCATCGTCATTCTGATATCAGCATCAGATAAGTCGTGATCGCCGCCCAGCCCTTTGCGACATGTCCCGTCCTCTACCCAGGATCAGCTCCGTCACCTCGCAGACTGTATGGCTCATCGCAGAAGCATAGCACATTATCTTCTTCCACGCGTCCCTCGTAATGACATCAGATGAACGTATCCTCGATCCCCATGCAACGGGAACCTTGCCTCTTCTGGCCGCCCCCGGCACCGGGAGGATCAATCCCTTCCGTATTGGCGGATCCCTTCATCCTTCTCACTCTGGCTGGATGTGGAACATGGAGTTGTAGCACGCTTCCAAAACTGCCGGGATGCGACCCTGTGCGAACTAGATTGAAGAAACGGGGTGGCGACCGTTGCCGGGTGTGCTTCTTTCTGTCCATTCTCCATTCTTGTGCCATCTTCCTAGCCTCTGACGGACTTTTGGATGCGAGTGTATCTCTAAGAGGCAAGCCTGGGTACACAAACTCATCAAAATAATGCCCGATATTCTCCCGCTGTTGCCGCCAAGTGGTGCGACGGGCTATCTGGACTTTCCCGGATGAGGAATCGACCCGAGGACTTATGCAGCGCTGGATTTAGGGGACCATAGCAAGAGTCGTCAGCTTTAATCAGGAGTCATCCGAAGGACCATGCATGGGTACCGTATGTGGAGGGAATAGCGCCCATGCATCAATTCACACGCTTGACAAGCCATGTCACCTTCCCGTTCTGATTCGACCTTCAGCTCGGTGAAGCCGCGAGGACACCAATGGACCTGCTGCGATACTACGCTCGTCGGGTGCTGGATGGCGTGCGACTTCCTCCTTCTCACGACCACTCGACGGCGCCGAGAGCATCAGATCCCGTCCCTCGATGCCAGAATGTTGACCATGCGGACTGAAGGATTTGGCGATCTTGCTGAAGGCCGTGCCTAATATGTGAGGCTTATACATGATGGCGGCGACAGAATGAGGTCGGTGTCAAAGAGCTGATGTTCAAATCGGCTCCCCAACCGGGACTCGATCAATGTAAAGCTCGAACACGGTCAGAATAACGTTTGGAGAAGTGTCGCATCTGAGCTACGGCAAGCATGGTTAAGGATAAAACCTCGTCATTATCGTCTGCAATCTACTAAGCAAACATGTCCCATCCCACGATGTGCTTAAAGCGTACCTTGAATAGCGGGTGCGGCATAGCTCCCTATGACCGCAGCCGGGATGATGAGCAGGGTGGATTTCATGACAGGACTTGTCCAAGTAAGACAGAAACGCATTTTCATGTAGGGACGGCTGATTCGCACATCAAGGCAGGCAGGCAGATTGATCGTTTGTCAGCATCGATCCTCCCATTTTTTACTCCGCGAGCCACCCCTCTTTCGAAATCGGTTTGATGATTAGCTATGCGCCGCATGTTCCGTACTCGTGGTGCTGATAAGACACTCCTGCACCTACGGCGCTTGTATGCACTCGATCTTATCGCTTCCCGGGGCAAAGGGTACAGTATCAAGACGACATTCGATTCGAGTCACGGCCAACGACCCGCCGTCCATGAGCCACAATCAGCGTACCTTCCCGAAAGCGGCTATACTGCGTGGTTTGGTATTTCCATGAGTTCCATTGCGTGATGCTGCTTCGACGATGGGCCTGGAGCGACTACTTTCTTGTGTCCTCCAATCTGTCTACTTTCGAGCGGGCACATGACATGGTTCACATCGATCATTGTCTGGAGGTAATGGGCAGTTCTGGCTTGTTAGCGAAGACGAGCTCGATCGCTTCGTGGATACTCTCTTCGCTGAAGAGGCATGATGTGATGGAAATATACATCTGGTGTGAGGTACTGCCGCCATCGCAATGCCACATATTTTAAGTTGGTTGTGGCCGGTTGCGCTTGATAGGCGAGGCAATGCTGGGGCTCGACGGCGGGACGTGGTAAAACGGATGTCGTCGAACCAGATAGGGCTTGCGCCTGGAAGGCAAAAGAAAGGTTGACTTTGTGTTCATCACCCGAATAATATAGCCAATTTGTAGCATCTTAATATATATATACAAGCTTCGTTCAATCGAAACGTCGTCTTCTGTTGGTGATCTACGGGAACACTCCCACCAAACGCACATATTCTCGGCGATTGATTCGGTCTCTTTCTTTCTCCAACGCTTGGTCTCCTTAACCGCGAGCTAGTGACCTAAATACAAGGTCCATGTGACCGCAGACTGATGGGGCTACGAGCTGCGACAAGGACGAATGGGTAAGTCGTCCTCAGGTCGGACCAAACGGACGGATGTTATGGACCGCCGCGTCGGCGAACGAGGGGCCTAGGATCCCTTCTCTGTGTGGAATCACTGTATTACAATACTCGGGGCTCTGTTTCAGCTTGTAAAATTAAACAGATGCGGTATATATCACACATAGACCTCGAAATCGCTTACGTGGTAGCTCCCTTCGAAACCGTCCTTTCCATACCACCGGCAGGCGACGTCAGATTAGCATAACTTCATACAAGACTTCTTTCCAAACTTGCTCAGCACAATAAAGCATCTTTCTTTCCATCGCTGTACGCTAGACCATCGCACGCTCACGCCGCAAAGCCCAGCATCAGCAGCACACTGCCTACGACAAGCGCAAACGGAGCTTCGGCCGGTACGATGTGTGCACTCGAGGCTGCGTCTATCGCCACCATTATTTAGTTCAACATGAAATGACGCTGCGAGGGATATAGACTGTAACTTACTCCTACTCGTGGCAGATCCATTCCTGATAGAAGTCTGGCTGACGTCCGATACATTCACGCCGCCGAGTCCAGCCCAAATACTATCCCAGAAACCACATTCCGTAAAGTCCACTGTGCCCTGAACAGCACCGTCTTGGCCAAACTCAACGCCCCGTGTGTCATTAGCATTGAAACTACCCCAAGGAAGCTCCTTCGTGCTCGGATCTCCATTCATGGCCATGGCCGTCCAGGCCCTGACCATGGAGTCGCTGAGCCGATGCTCGCTCTCGGTCGCGTTGCATGAGCCATTTCCCCACGGCTCGTTAGACAACCCAGCAAATACGAACGGCAACTCGGCCGTATGCGCCGCCTTGTACAAGGACAGATGCTCTTTCGCGGGAGCTTCTTTGGAGCTCTCCCAGAGCCAAGAGCAAGAGGGGGTATGGTTAAACAAGTACGTGAATGCGGGGGTACCCGCGGCCGAAGTCGCCCTCAGGTTCTTGTAGACGGAACACGTGAAGCCTGCGGTGGTGGTGATGTGAATGATTGCGTCTACCACGGCGTCGCCCGTTGATTTGCCATCCGTCTTGAATTGCGAGAGAGGGTACTGCTTCCCAATGGCCGTGGCGGCATCTCCCCACTGGCTGAGAAAGTCGCTGTAGTTCTTCTCCGTGACGGACTGTCTGTCGGGGAAGAGCGGTATCACGAACAACGAGCCGTCGTCCTGATCTACGATTTTACCCAGTCAGCCGTCGCAGTCCACTCAGAAGAGAGAACGCCCGCGTGAGCTCCAGTGAAAGGGACGGAAGCTTACTAAAGCCCGTGAGCAGAGGAACCTTGGATCCAACTTTCAATGGCTCCTCCTTGACAATTTTACCGTCCAAAACGGCTGAGTTGAGGTTTTTCCTCTTGGGGAGGTTGAGCCCGTACTCGGAACCCAGAGATGAGTTGCCGTTTTGCTCCAGCGCGGGAACATGCTGTCGCGCATCAACCAGATCCTTGAGAGGCTTGTCTTGCAGACATTTCAACTATCAAGAATACATCTTGTCAGCACATTCTCAATCGTTGCCACTTGCCTCACTCATCCATAGTTGAAGACGCGGGGACCACATACATCATCTGCCTCACACCCCAGCGTCCGCGCATAACTCTCTCCAACCTCCTGCGCCAGATCATTGGGCGTCAAGTCCTGCCCGCCCCCAGACTCCAACACAACAGCCGACACCAGACTCTTGGCCTCATCGAGTGTCGAGACGACGAACCCATCAGCCGCGCCAGCACTCTGTCCAAACAGCAACACCTTCTGCGCGTCGCCTCCAAATTGCCCAATGTCCTGATGCACCCACTGCAGCGCGGCAACGTAGTCCTGTATGGCCATGTTGCCCCCAATGCCGGCCTTTTCGAGCGCCAGAAACCCCAGCGGCCCCAGGCGGTAGTTGAAAGTGACGACGATGCTGTCCGTCGCGAGAGCACAGGCGTCGTAGAGGGGGTAATTGGCTGCACCGGCGTTATTGCCGCCCCCAAAGGCAAAGACTTTGACTGGCCATGACGAGTTGCCGCGACTTTGGGGGACGTATATATTGAGATACAGGCTTTGGAGACGTCAGTCTTCCATGCGCGCTCATACCCATGGCTGGAGCTCGAGATGAAAATAGAGTGAAGCGCATCTTACCAGTCTTCAGAAGGCGGCGGTGTTTCCCACGCAAACGCCTTATGCCACTGGATGCAGGTGCTTCTCACAGTCGTCGCGTTCAGCACGCCGTTGTGATAGGTGCCGCGAGCCAAGGTCTTCAACCTTGGCGGCATGAATCTCAATTGTCCGACAGGCGGCTGCGCAAAAGGGATGCCGACAAAGGAATTCGCCTGAGAACGCTCGCATTTGATGCCTTGTATCTTGCCAGCCGACACGGTCAGCACGGCGCTTGACTTGGCGTCTTGTTTCTGGCCGGCGGCGACGACGCCGAGAAGCGGCAGCGCCCAAAGCAAGAGTGAATGCATGGCTTCAGCAACACTGCAGACGCAATCGCTACGGAATCATTTGAACAAGCACATATTGAGAGCGGCCGTGATGTGCGATCATCTTGATTTCATATGGTACTGCATGCTGGGGGACGTCAGTCCGCGGCACTGCTGGGCGGCGCATCGCTCCCTCATCATGCGCCGTTGTCTTACACATGACGCTCAAAAGGGAGTCGGCCGTGCGATGTGATTTCCTGGTGTCGCGGCAAGACTTTGCCGGCGTGCTTTTGTTAAGGCCAATGAACGCGCACTAATATGACTAGATCAGGTCAAACGGATCGGGCGGCCTGTCCGCTCGAATAAGCAAACAACGGCAATGCGGCTTGGTTAAGGACGCCCATCCGTTATTGCTCACGGCTGCCGCGTGGACACGAGTAATGAACGACTAAACTGCATCAACGGACGTGAGGCGCGCAGTGGGAGAGAGAGACGACCAAGAACCTTGAATTGCGCCCGCCTCCTAATCCGGGGCTTTGAAAAGGTGCCCAGTCTCGGACATGTCATTTCATTACGGGAGCACCGTTGGCTCGGTTGTATGTATCGTACACAATCTTCATTGTTCACTTTGACTCAGCACCCACAGCCAAAAAAAACGTTCAGACATATAGATATAATCTTACAGAAGAGTTCATCACGTTCCAACACGTCCTGCACTCTTGTTGAACATGTTCCGTCCTTCTTAACGCCAACAGTTCCCTTCGAACACGCCGGCATCCGGACTCCAAGCTGAACCTGCGAGGATTCACTAAACGCGACGCTCAAGGTCACATAGCTTATTCCTTGTGATCGAGAAGTGTTACAAGACGACCGAACACAGGGCTACGATTCCGCCCGCACCCACCAGCACGGCCCGGACCATATTGAGCGTCGCAAACTTGTCGAGCAGTTGTCTCGCACGCTCATCTTCCTGCAGAGACGACTTCCTCTTCGTCGCCTCCTGGGGGCCACTCCAGTCGCTGAACTCGTCGCCCTCGCCCGTGCCGGCAATCGAGTCCCCAGCCGTCTTCGTATAAATGCGACCCGACTTGTCCGCGTCCGCGGAAGCCTGACTTCTGTAACCCCCCAGCTTCTGATTCATCTCCATCAAAGCCAAGTTGGTAGGCAACATGACGAAGCGCGTGAACGGAATAATACTCCACGTCAAGGCGGCAGCGAGCAAGAGCCCGTTTGTCCTGGCGCCATTGACTCCGAGACGCGAGAGGCGAGCAAGGCCTTGCCACAGCCCTCGGTCAGAAGCAGGCAGGAGAGCGTATGCGCCGTAGACGAAGCCGACGCCCGACGCAACAGCAGCGTTGGGGAAGGTGTGTGATCCGCGGCTGAACAACCACCGGAGCGCTGGGAGTGATCTGGAGGCGGGCTGGGGACGTAGCTCCGGAATATCGTGTAGGCTGAGTGTGGCCATTCCGCCCGATGCCATCAGTGCCGACGCGATGGCGCCGATTTGGACGGCAGCCGCAGTGGAAGGGGCCATGGTGAGGTGGCTTTATGACGAAGCGCGATATGTGAAGGGCTTGTTTGGTGCGAACTGCGGCAAACAAATGGTGAAAATTGTTTCGTCGTAAATGACCAGAGTTTGCTGAGAATTTGCCGAATGGCCACGTTCTTTTGTTATGCAGAGAGCATAGGCGGTCCTGAAAGTCGCATCTCGCTAACGACAACGTGTGTGCGCGTCATGAAATTCGGCTTAATCGTGCACGTCATGGTTCCCCGAGTTTGACGCACCGTCACGGATCTCGGTACTCTGGACATTGCGAGCCATGGCCGAGTCAAAAGGCTAGAGCTCGAGTGGCAGGGCTCCATTCGGAAGATGGTATTCATTTATGTCGCGAAAAGTCAAATGGCTCAATTGGGAGACAGCGCTCTGATACCTACTTCTTTGTCCAGATGTGTTGGTGAAGATGTACATGCCCAAGTTCAATCTTGCATCCAGGGTAGGGGTGTGTCTCCGGGATCCGCCACTTCCCTTCTCGTCGAGGCAAACGTAGGAGGCGCGCATGGCACGGCATGAGCAGACGCGGATCCGATTGAGTTTTGCCACCGGCCAACGACTTGTTCCTAGATCTTCAACAAGGCGCATGTAGCAAGCTTCCCCATTCGTCGAAGCCGTTGCGCCTCTCATTGGTGCACAGAATAGACGCTGATGCGCCCCCCGGCGCTGCCAATCGCTGGGCATAACAACTGCCGGGAGAAGAAAAGACATGTTGAGTGCTATCTCTTGAAACCGGCTGTATACACTGCATGTCATCGAAACCACTCTAAAGAATCGACGATGGACGGAATGATACTGGCAACTACAAAGCGAAGAGTTATATGTGTTATCACTTCGCGGGGCCAAAATTGACGCCCGACACGGTCATCAGTGACGCCGGTGGAGAGGCATGTGTCGGTGCCAAAACTTTCCTTGCCATTGGGAACGTCACTTCTCGCAAGCCACACACATGTGATTGACGTAGCAGTCAATCAAAAAGGGTACGGCCGGCGCTGTGGGGAACCCTCTTGGCAGGGAGAGAGAGCAACAAGAGAGGAGAAGTTGGAAGCAAGTGTATCGGTTTATGTGATGCGTCACGACAGCAACATGGCGAGCAAGAAGAGACACGGAATGCAAATGGTCACTGCAGCAGCGAGCAAGAGACCCGTGGTAGTCAGTCCATGACGCGACCACGACTTGATATCAACTCAGAAGACTGGGTTGTGCGTGCGACCGAGATGGACCACACCGATCAGCTTCAATACCGACTGATGGATGGATGGCTGGCCTTGCGGAGTTGGCCATTTTGACGCCACGTCCGCCGTTATTCCACCAGGCGTGCTGTTCGAATTCCACTTTCCGCCGGTGGCTGCGACTTAGCGTGCTGGAATAAGCAACGAGCAACGACCTGGCAAGGGCAGACGGAGGTTCAAAGAAAGGGCAAAGAAGAGCCTCGAAAAGGGTTACATCGTAATGCAGGCAACGTACGCATTGCACCCTCACTCTCCGCCGACGCCGCAGCGGAGTGAGCGGAAAAATGTTCGCGTTTTTTGCTGAGACAAGTGCGCGAAACGGACGACAATGGTCCAATTACCTGACGGGGGCTTCTCGAAAAAGAGAAAAAAAAAATGCGCGAGACACAAACGTCCGGCTGCCACGTTTCTGCTGCATGCAGCGCGGAGTTAAGATGAGTCAAAGTATTGAAAACCAGGCCTGGGTCGAAACGGAAATAAGCCTCACCAGATCCGGGTAAGGGTTCGAATGGCGAAGCTGAGTCAGATCTGCCTCGTGGGTGAGACCGAAAGATGGGGACACATTTCGGAGCAGCTGCAGAGGTGCGCCCGTGGTCGACAAAGTCCATTTTTGCGCTTAAACGACATGAAACTCGAACGATTCAGGAAATGGTCGTCTGGTTGCTGGTCGGGTCGCCCTGTCATCTGGGTCCCTTCATCCAAATAAGCCATGTTCATATAGTGGGCGTAGCGTCGGACTGTCAAGAAGGCCGGAGTCCGAAAGGCGAGTATAGAAAGGAAGACTGAAGAGTCATCGCGGCGTGGACCCTGCCTGCCTGGTTCTCCGCCGCGGACCAGTCCGGAAGGGGCTACCGGGTTCTCACCCAGTACTGTACCTGCCGAGTTACACGCGCGCCAGGCAATTAGTTCCAAACCCCCATCCCAGTCAAGAGTCAAGGTCGGACCTCGCGCTCGTCCTATTGTGCGTGCGACGGCATTCCCCTCGGCCGGCCAGTCCCCCAAAAAGAAGAAAAGGAGGGAGGGGGGGGGG